>BHFT01040080.1:0-42865 GCA_004320025.1 Laticauda laticaudata
CACTTTAATTTTGAGTGTAACTCCAAATCCAGACCTCCATGGGTTGCTAAATTTGATTTCCATTAATAATTTTTGTTGTCAAAAATTATGTGATTTTGTTGTCAGCACATTCAACTATATAAATGAACAAAGTATTTAATAAGAATATTTCATTCATTCAGATCTGGGATGTCTTATTTTTGTGTTCCTTTTATTTTTTGAGCAGTGTATATCAACCATGAACTTAGATCCAAGAGACTTGCAAAGGAAATACCAATCATTTTATAGTTTGCAATGGTTACTTCAGTCTTTCAAAGGTTACCATTGAAAAGTTAAACTTCAATGCTTTTAATTGCTCTTATAAAAAGCAAAATAGAAGGGATTCAGATGACATCAGTACATGTATATGCTCTTGTGCAAACACTGACACTCACATCAACACAACTCAGAGAACTATACAAATTCCTATTGTTTATACAATTAAAAAAATACAAATAAAATGAAGCCAACTTCATCACGGGGCTTAGTTTTGTACTAATAATAGAACATAAATCCTTGACTATGCTTTTTATTCTTGTCTTTCACACCCCTCTTCTTAGTGGCACTAATGAATGCAAAAAGTATAATTATTGCTTCAGACCAACATGAAAAAGCAGAGAGATAAGCTCTCTAGAGACATACATAATAGAAAAACACGATTGGACACCAATCACCATACATTTCCACTTGCTGAGCAGGAAACCTATTCATATCTAACTGCTATTAAGCAATGAGTGTTTTATTTGAACCTTGACTATGTGACTTTCAATGTCAATATATTACCCAAGAGAACTAGCTATCTTGTTTTTGAAATACCTAATTATGCAACTATTTTAACTATCTCAAGCCATCCAGAGAAGGAATATGTTGTCATTTTCAGAGTTCACAACACCCTGTTCACAACATAGCAAATAAACAATGGAACTGAAATGCAATTCTTCTTTTTGACTGTTCTTATAATAGAAATAAATGTTGCATCCATTAACATAATAGGAACAAATTCAACAAAATGTTAATCTACTTATTATACAGTAAATTACTATAAACTTCAGATGAATTAAATATCCTGACAGGACAATAACTATTGGCAATATTATTTGGTTTAGCTCACTTCTATGATACTAGTTATAAGCACACAAGTTATTACATAATATATTATTTTTTTCAGACTTTTCGGTCCCTGTCAGAAGATGCTGAAAATAATTATGAAACCAAATGGACTCATGAAACATGTTTTGGGTAAATCCAATCAAATAGATGTAAAAAGTAGCATCACAGAATTTAGGCAAAAGTAACATGAGCAGCCACACATAGAAAACTAGTGGACTATTTTTTTTTAAAGGACTTGCATCTTTCATGAAAGTAATACGTACTGAAAAAGAAAACTGAAAGAGAGGAAATTCATTTATTAGTTTATTGCTTATTTGCCTTGAACCTTTCTAGCCCATTTGTGCTTTCATTTGAACACTCAGGCTGGTTTCAGTTTGGTTTCGAGGATAGTTTTCTGTAAATCACTTGTATGGCTGCTCTTTCTACTTCTGCCATTTGTCACTGGTTTAAGGTCTTCCAATTTCACTTCCCCTTGAAAAATGCACAAGATTCAAAGGTTCTTCAACAGATTTACTCAGAATGGATTCTCAGATGTGTAAGGGAGGGGGGAGGAGAAAGAAGGCACAGATTAAAAGATTCCTGTGGCTCCTGAACACAGCATACGTAGGGTTTTGCTTCTGGCAAACCAACAAAAATACTGCTATGAATTAAATGAGCTAAGAAATTCAATTTTTTTTGCCTTGCCGTACTTAATTGCCTTCATTAAAATAAAATTTGAATTAAACCTCATAATAAACATATGAAATATAGTCAACTTCATGAGGATTTTTTTTATGCAGGGTCCTCGGCATTCACTGCAACTTCTCCTGACACATTTACTACACAGCGTCCAATAGATGTTGGGGTGATTGTGAAGCACACAAATTCAAAGATTTCTCAGTTCACTACAGCACTGGGTGAAATCCATCTAGTTTCTGTGCTGGCAATACCAGTCAAAACACAGGAAGACCTGAGACAGCTTGCAGTTGGATGCATTCAGATGTAATCGTCCTCTACTGGCTCTCCATTAACATCACAGTAATGGATGAAGATAGCAACTACCCTCTGGAAAACCCCTTTCTTCATCTGACGGAGTTCAGAGATCTCTTCACCTATCGTTTCCATGCAGATATCAGCTGACAGTTGTCCTTTTCTCCGGGGAGCGTAAATAGTAGCTAATTTTAGATGCAAAGAAAAAGAGAAAGGAAACAAGTGCAATTGTCACTGGAATGACAATTTAAAGCAAATCCATAATAAATGCTACATCAGGCATCAACATTTACATTTAACAATCTATCACATGAAAATAGCTTCCCACTGAAAAATTAATAACATTATGATTTGAAGCAGCTGATGCAATTATGAGATATATATACATATAAATGTTCTTTTAAAGTCCAGCTTGATTAGACCTTTTCCTTTCCTGTTAAGCTTCAATGCCACTTGAAACCAATATGCTATGTAAAATATTTTTATATATACCTCCATAGAATTTGAAAAAATACAAATACAATCTAGACTCTAGAATGCCTTTCTACATTTTAGTACTCTAAATTCCTTTCTCAACTAACAATGAGAAAAAAAATCTATAATTGACATATTGCTACAGGAAAAAAACTTAGAAATACTGTAACTGATTTATCAAGTTAAAAAAAAAACTAGATATTATGCAGAATTCAAAAGCAAACCTGTGTTCTTTATCCAAAACTAACAATCCTCATATTCTCGACTTCATATTGCACCAGCCACAGAAACTCCTATATAAATTATCCAAATTCATCTAATTCTAAAGCCATAGATTGCTGCAACCAGATTTGACTTCTTTAGGAAGGTCAACTTATACCCCAACAGCCAAGCAGGGCAAGACACATAACTATATAAGCAGACTGGAAAAGCTATTTCAAAATTTGCTTTAACTGATGCTTTAATGCCAGCTAGTGAACAGCTAGCAAGGATGATATTTTACAAAAAGGACACATGTCCTGTCAATTCCTTCACAAATGAGCTTGCCTGATTCATAATGAAGGGCAAATATCCTCTAACGTTCCAGTAGTCAGTTTATAAAATAATGGATATAAATTACAGAAAGGCAGTTCCTGCAGGCAAAACATCTTAAGTGCAATTCACTATGGATCCATTTACCAGATGAGAACCTCTCACAGGCTGTGCTCAAGCCAAGTTTAGACAATCATCTACTGTGGATATGGATGCTTTGATCTCGATTTTGAAATAGAGGGACTCTATAGCCTAAGTGAACACTTCAAACTCTGTGTTACTGCTATGGAAATATTTAAAACAATTGCATCAAGACAACAATAAGAAACACATACGTAAAGACATTCACTGTAACACTGTAAACATATTATACTTTTGTTTAAAATGAAACTATGTTACTGTATAAATACTTCAGGTTCCCTGGTGAACACAGGGTACTCAAAGGTTTACTTACTCTTTTCATCATCTTCAAAATCATATCTTGCATACCCATTAGGATCAGCTGTCCTCAGAGACCTCAACCATGGAAAATCAGTTATCATTGAATAGGGAGCTCCATCTACAACACCTACAGTAGAACAGCCAGAAAATAGGTCTCTGGATTTCTTTTTTCAATTGAAATAAACTTGTCTTGCCTACAACTGTCTTAGACTTTTGATGAACAGCATTCATAAAATAACACATATACTTGGTTATTTGCAAGATATACACAATAGGATGAGGAGACATACTAGTTACACCTCTTTTGTGTATCTGACCACACATTTATAGATGAAACATGGCTTACATATACTTTCTTTACATTATGTATTCTTGTGCCACACATCACTTTTAACACAGAGAAGTCTGCCACTGGAAGGAAATTGCTCCTCTCCTATGTGGTCATTTTATCATGCTGAACTATACTGAGCTAAGGAAATCAAAATTTTTGTAATACCAAATGCATATTATCTATATGTCAACTGAAATTTTTCTTCCTGCAGACATTGCACATTTTCATCATGAAAAATAAATTACTTTTTAAAATATTATTTATATTTAAATATAATTTAAATTTTAAATGTAAATGATAATTTTTAAAAAATAATTCTAAAGGTGGAATGAGCTATTTTTGTTGTTGTCTAACATAAAGGTTATAATTTGAATCTTTTCTTAAGTAATTTTTATAACTGCTTTCAAGGTCTCTGTAATATTTACCTTCTAGAGTGTAAATATCTCTGCCCCAGGGATATCTTGTATATTTTTTTAGATCGTCTTCTGTTCGTGTGGCTTCAGGAAAGAATTCATATTTAATAAGCTCTCTGAAGGACCAAATGAAGAAAGCATATGAAAATAAATGAGATATTTATCAAAAACAACCTCAGATGTTGAAATTACAAATAGGACTTTCCCAAACTGATATTCTTTAGATGCTTCTCTTATGATTCCCAGCCTCCCTCATTTGCTGTCAGTTGTTGGTTTTCAACTCCCATACATTTTATCTATTCATTAAATTTAGACCCATCATTGCTTAAGTAAATGTTCAAGGTAATTGCAGAACACATAAGGGAATCAATTTGTGGACTACTCTTACAGGCAATAAAATAACAAGTACAGCTATGCTAGAGTGTGATTTAACCTTACATGTATAAAATATAAGCTGAAAAAATTATTTATATAGGTATCTATTCATTCAAAAACACACACAAACGATGCGGTATATGTATGCATGAATGTATGTATCTATTGGCTCTTCATCCAGGACTTTGGCAAGGAAGTGTGAGATTCCTAATTTCATCATGCATGGCATGTTTTATATTTAACTTTTACGCTTTATTAATTTGATTGTAATTTCTTTGCTTGTTGTAAGGTGCTTAGAGTCATTGCAAGTTGGGAAGCATATTATTATTATTATTAATAATAATATTAATATTAATAATAGCAACAACAACAAAGAAGTGGATGAAACCATCGATCACATACTGAGCTGTTGCAAGACAATCGCTCAAACTGACTACAAACAACAAAGTCGCTCAGATGGTCCATTGGAACTTGTGTCACAACTACCATCTGCCTGTGGCAAAGAACTGGTGGGATCATAAGCCTGAAAAAGTGGTTGAAAATGAGCATGCAAAACTACCATGGGACTTCCGAATACAGACTGACAAAGTTTTGGAACACAGTATCTCGGATATCACAATTATGGAGAAGAAAAAAGAGTGGATCGTTGACATTGCCATACCTGGTGACAGCAGAATCAACAAGAAACAACTTGAAAAAAATCACCAGATCCAGGACTTGAAAACTGAACTGCAGAGACTCTGGCATAAACCAGTGCAGGTGGTTCCAGTGGTACACGGCACACTGGGTGCTGTGCCTAAAGACCTAGGCAAGCACTTAAAAACAATTGGCGCTGACAAAGTCACCATTGGTCAGCTCAGAGGGCCACCTTACTGGGATCTGCTCACATAATCTGCCAATACATCATACAGTCCTAAACGCCCAGGAAGTGTTCGACTACTGATTTGTGATACAAAACTCAACGCAGTTATCTTGTTTGCTGTGTACACTGTCATTTTTGTATATTATTATAACAACAACAACAATAATAATACCACTACTACTATTCTTTCTAAAACTCCAAAAGAACAGAATCTTTCTGTTCTGACTTTAAAGACTGCCATTACTATTTCAGGCTTCTTCTACCCGAGCCAGATCAGAACTGTTTTATTTGAAAAAATCAATACCATCATCCTGAAGCTGGAAGTCTTCTGACCCATTCAACTGAATCACAAGACCATTTTGAAGAATGCACATGCTCACAAACAGAAACACAAACTTTTGGCAATAAAGATCACTTGGTTAGCTGACTTACTGATTGATATTTGCTATTGTGTCCATCCAGCTGCGAATCCGAACTTTATTGCGAACATTTGGAGGATTACTGAATTCATGAATGACGCAGATATGATATGGATAAGGACCACTAAATATTTTTTGCTCAAGAGTCAGCGTGTCTACCTGTAAAACGGGGAACATGCTTGTAACAATAGCAAAATATATTTCTGCAGACAAATAATTTCATTAATTTTCACCATAATAAGAATATTTTTGAAGAATTTTGAATCTATTTTACTAAACATGACATAATTTAAATGTCCCTGTTGTGATGAGCAATAGATTTATGTGTCATTAATCTCCCCCCCCCCCAAAAATCATAGACTCTATGATTCTATGTTTTATTACTGATCTGATTTCCTCCAATAAAGCATGTTTATAGAAGTGAGAAATGACTTCTATTTAAAAGACATGCATCCATTTAGGGAAATTTATCCAGGTTTGGGAAGTACTGATATAATGGTGCAACAAACATCAAGATGAATAAAATTTCAATTAAAATATGCCATTAAAGTCAGTTTATGCGAGTAGTTTTATGCTATAAAGAAAAAATAGCGGAATATATATATACACATGAAAGTGAAAGCTAGCCATATACCTGTTGCATTGGACGAAGATAAATAATCCGGTTTCTCTCTGGAGGCATCTGGAGTATCTGATCTAGGACCTGATCCATATTTAATTTCTTACACTGAGCATAATCAAAACGATTGACAATGGGTGCGTTCTCTACTTTTAAGTGCTTAAGAACACGACACCTGGTGGCTAGAAGGGAAAAGCAACAAAGTAAACAAGTACACATAAAAAATTAGTCATTTAATATCCCAGATTGCCAGTGTCATTTTTATGAACAGTTTAACATGGACAATTGGCTTAATTTGTATGCTGTTGTTTTGAAAAGGCACTTGGAATCATCAACCTAGAAGAATCATTGAGGGCAACACAAAGGTATGAATGTTTTAAGTATTAACATGCCATGAGCCTCTTTATGTATTTAATTAGGAATAGAGATAATGAGTGATGTTTTAAATGCATTTAGTCCATATGGTGTAATCAAATAACCAGAGAAGCAGTAGATACCCTTTCATGGAATGTACTCAAGCAACTGGATTAACCTGGCCTCCTGTACTGAGGAGACTGACCTAAACCATCACTTGTAACTCCATGATTCTATATTTTATTACTGATCTGATTTCCTCCAATATAGCATGTTTATAGAAGTTTAAAAGACATTTATGGTTCAGCTTTTTAAAAATACTCCATCAATGCCATCAGATTTTCAAGAACATTTCTCACACTTCAACAAAGTGTACATACCATGAATGAACATCATTTTAGGGCAGTCTTTCAGCACCAGGTCTGTTATGCCGCAGTTAGTCAAGGTGATTCCAACAAGGTTTTTTGATTTTAGTGTCAAAACCTAGAGAATTTATTTTTAAGAGTTAAAAACTGCTACATGAATCATGCCAAACCAATTAACCAGTCAAATTATTCATCGCCAGAAAACCTAATGTTAGGTGAGAAATTGTGGGCAGCACTGAAAATGGGGATCTATATCTAAAATTCTCTTTTCTTCGAAAATTTTTCTCCTTTGCTCCTGGCATCTGCAATATTCTTAACTGGAAAACACTGGCTACTCTGGCTGAGACTAAAGTGTAAATTGTATGGAAACCACTTACCAAGAAAATATATTTAGAAAACACAAGTTTCAATCATCTTTAATATGATTGTCCATAATTCTGAACCAAGGTACTCACCTGGATGTGGTCATCCTCAATCACAGGATCACTGGTGCTTGTGGACTTGTCAGCTGTCCGTTTTCTTTTCACTGAATGTCGAGATTTTGGTTTGGCTGCTTCTGAGAAGGCAAATAAAATAAATAAATGATTGGTTAGTTGTGACAGTTTTAAAATACTGGCAATAATAATATATCTTGAAGATTTCTTTAGAAACTTCTAGACAGAATTAAGATTCCAAAATCAATTTCAGAATGGTGGGCAGTAACTAGTGATTGTGACAAAATATTAAGAATTAGTTCTTTTGGAATGCTTTTTTAAACATTTCAATCTATCCCGAAATCCCTGACAATCTTAACAATACTTGAAGGAGAGACTAAGGAGACCTGACTCTGCTTAAATCTTTCAAGATCAACCAAGGTCTGATAGGTGATATCAACAGCTGTGATTCTGCCTTAATAGAAACTATTAATTTTTGAGCTTTGCATAATGTAAGTACAGCAAGGATAAGAACATGACTCTCTAAATGTTACTGAACTGCAATTCCAGCATTCCTAAACATGGGACATAATTATTTTAAAGTCTGTCCATCATTGAAAGTGTTAGAAAACCATAAAAGGTGTTAAAGTGACACAAATATTAGGCTGAAGTTTTACTAAGTTTCATTTAGTCTGTTGAGAAAAGCAGGAAAAGTTCTGCATAGTATTTTCCAAATATGACTTGCACAAATGGGATTAGATGTGTCCTGTACAGTTAAATAAAATATGCTTCTAGGTGTAAGATAGGTAATAGAGACTTTTCAGGATTAAACATTTAAATCTGTTCATGGATGAAAGAATATGAAACTGCCATATTAAACCTCTGATTACAGAAAGAATACAGAATAACTAATAATTAACCAATATTTACTTCATAATAAAATGATAATACCTGCCATAGTGTTGGATGTAGCACTTCCCAAGAGATTTAACTGTTCATTATGTCACTTTACAAATAAAAGTAAATTCTACAAGCCCAGATGTATCATCACAGATATGATTCAAAACACAAATACCCTGGAAATGCTGATGAAAAGCTATGTATATGTGCATATGAGTATTTATGTATATACATACAAATTAAAAAAAAACAATGTGGCTTTTTGCAAACAGCTTGACAGTGAAAGAAACACATATCTGAGGAGAGGAAATTCTCCTCAGAATTCAGAATTAGGATTTACATTTCATTTTGTTTAGTTCAGTTCATATTTTGGATCTGTATAACTGAAACATTCATGTTATTTTACTGCCTGTGTAACTGCAATAAAACAACGGTGTGAGAATGACAATCACTGTGGTAGAAATCAGAGTTCCACATAAACAATGATAGAGACATTCAGAATTCCAACTATTTTAATTAAAATATAGTATAATCATGTAAGAAAGATGAAACATGCAAGAATTACCCTTGGGTATTTATTTCCCTGAATATATATTTTAAATTGAAGAACTGACTATAGAACATAGTTAACAATATCTCTTTCGTACGCTGACAATATTTCTCGATTCACCTTATTGGGAAGGTGTTCAACATTGCTAGAATTCTTAGAGAAGGTACAGTACAAGTTCTGTGGGAATCATATTAAAGCAGTTAGAGAATATCATTGAAAGAACTATACTGATGAAAACAAGTATAGAACTACAATGCAATACCATAATAGGACTCCTATATGAAATCAACTCAAAAATGTCATTCCATAGCAGCTTTCGTTCTTCCATTTCTATTCATATGCAGATCTGTTAATACAAGAATTGGGATAATTTTAAGAACGCATTACTGCTAATATAATAATATATAACTTTTGTATTCTACACTCCTTTGGAACTAGGGTGACAAAGCAAGACAATTTATACAAGATAGTAATTTACATAATATAATCTTACCTGGCTGAGACACCAAAGGCACATGGGAAAGTCTACTTCTAGCTCTTGTTAAAGGTCTACGAGGATAATCTTCATTGTATTCCATTTCAAACCTTGCTTGCTGTAAAGTACTGCCCTCCTCATTAGCAGTCCCACAGACACCTTCATTCATCCTCTCATTGCTAGCTTCCCCTGAGGAATCACAGTTTGTTAATGTTCTCAGAGAAAGTTCTGCTCCTCCCACAGGTGGCCCATTTGCACCACAGGCTCCACTGGTAGATGGACATTCATCATCAGAAGCACCATTAGTTCTCTTTTGCTGGCTCTGAGGCACATAGCAGGAACACCTGGAGCATAAAGAATTATCTTCATCATCCCGTTCCCTGGAATCTTCATTCCTACAGAGACACTTCTCAGAATCCTCTGCAGCTATAGAAAGGGACTCAGTGGAGCTATCTGCTTTCCTGACATCTTCCAGGCTTTGAGAAGCAGCAGAGGATGAGCTTTCTGGAGGTCCAGTGTCCCCACCATAGCTTGGGTTATAATCTTTGTTTTTATTTTTTTCTGTGGTCACATCACTGGCTGCTTTCATATCTGCTTTAATCTGCTCACTGGTGACTTGACAACCCTTTTCACAGCTGCTCTCCTCAGAAAGAAAAAGTTTCACCCGACTGGCACTACCTCTTTTCCGCAGTGGAGCTTTGCCTTTACCACTCACTGCTGTAATATTGGAAAAGCAGAAGAGCAATATAAAGTAATGCAAAGACTGCAACACAGACAATTTGCAGGACACACTACACATAAATATAAGTCTTAAGCTGACTAAAGTAAAAAACTCAGGATAAAAAGCTATGTAGTAATAGGAATTAGATACCAAAGGTCAACGGGGGATAGCAGAGGCCAGAAGAGGTAGGTGGTAGAGTGAGGCTGGTTCAAAAGGGTAGAGATGGACAGGTGGGGAGAGCTGAAGCACAAGCAGTTTGTCAAGGTAGGAGAAGCATGAGTCCTTGTGTAACTATTTCAATTGGGACTGCCATAGTTATCAAAACATTTTTTTAAAAAAATCATAATTTTAGATAGTGAGGTTTATTTCAATTAACAAATGGTTTTTGGAATTTAAAGGCCATAAAGTATTCTGTTGGAAACACTAAATTTCAGTTAGAGGTGAGAAAAGTAAAGTTGTAATTTTTGTAGTTCAGGGTTGAAATGAGCAATCTTTGATGCTTTCAGAGCTTGGTTGTTTTCTTCAAGATGCTTTCTTGTAGATATCTGTGCTAGTGGTGTTATCTAGTTTGGGTAATGAAACCCTAAAAACTTCCTGAAATTAGTAAAATATTAACAGTCATTATGCCTCCCCAAAAACCCATGTGAAGTTTAAATGTTAAGGGGTTTGGAAATTTAGTAAATATTAATAGTCAGGGTTTGAAACAACTAAGATTACCTATTTCACGATCCTTTTCTATAACTATTACAGTTTATACAACAAAAATGCTAAGTTTACTGTATGTGTTATTTCAAAAAAAGTGAAGAAAACAAATATACTTGATGTTAATACAATAGAATTCTGCAAGGAATCGTGTATTTGTCAGATTACCATTCTGAAACAAATTTGACCATGAGAATTTTACAAACTGCAGTAAAACCAAATGGCTTATTTCAGATTGTTCCATATAAACGCTATAAATTCTGAAACATGCACATTCCCTTCACCTTTTAAAACCCAAGAGGAGAGAGAAAATGGCCACATTAAATCAGTGTCTTCCTATGTATAAATTTAAGAGAACTTACAGTATGATTTAATCCCTTAAACTTTGATTTAATATCCTGCCTTATTCATTTAAAATTCCAAGCTATAGTTAAACTCAAAATCCATGACTGGGTGCAACTCAAAATCCATGACTGGATGTAATTCTAAACTCTTTTAAAAACAAACTAGACAATCTATAACCTGCTGGGTCATCATTTCAGAGACATTTCCTTTCCTAACCAGAGAAAGAGAATGGCCTCAGGAAGGCAAAAAAACAGAAAACAATTTCCAGGCAAAAAACAAAAGCAATTCCCAACTTCCTGTCTCTTGGCTATTAATTTTCTTTGTACAAATTGGCAGGAAATGTTGGAAAGATGATCAAGTGACAACGGCAGTATAGCTACACAGCAACACTATAGCAGCCACAATTGAAAATTTTGGACATTTTTAAATCAGCTTATTTGAAGTATGTTGATTTAAAAATTGGTTCCCTATAATGCCCAATTAATGCTTACAACTAATCAAATAGAAGAGTTTCAGTAGTTCATAGACTGTACTCCAATATTAATTCTGAATCTTTATTGAACAATGCTACTGTTAAGGCAATCAAAGCTGTATGTATACCCTGCTTCTAGAAAAAGTGTGAACATCCTATTAGAATAGTATTTGAAAAGCTATAATATTTACTATTTATTATTCAAAGATATGTAACTGCCCTTCTTATCAAAAGTGAATTTGGCAATGCACAATTCTATAAAAACCACAAAACCTCAGATATTGGAAGACTGCTATCATGTCTCCTCTAATCCTGCTCTTCATTAGACTGGACATACCCAGTTTCCACAACTGTTCATTGTATGTTTTAGCCTCCTCTAATCATCTTTGTTGTTCTTATCTGTACTACTTCTAGAATCTCAACATTTTTTCCATATCGTGGTGACCAAATGCAATATTTCAAGCGTGGTCTTACCAGTGCAGTATAAAGCAGTATTGACAGTTCACATGATTTTATCCCTCTGTTGATGCAGATAGGACTGCACTGGCTTTCTTTGCCAACTACAACACACTGGTGGCTCATATTTAAGTGACTGTCTACTAGGATTGAGATCCTTCTTAGTTATTGTTGAGTTGGGTGCTATGTATTCTCTACTGGTACATTTGGGTTTTCAAATGTTTTATTTCAATATTTCTCTTTTCAAAAAAATTTGAAGAGATAGACATAGACCCATTTTGTAACACAGAAACCATTTTTCTACATACCCAAGGAAATTAAAACTCTCACCTAAGGGTTCCTGGATTTCCACTGGACCTCTAACTCTTTCCTCTCCATCTGAATAACTTTGTGCAATGCTGTTTGTGATACAGGATCTTGAGCTTGCCATGTTTTCATCTTCTTCTTCACTGTCTGAATCATGGACTGTAATAGGTGCTAGGTTTACACTAGGTTGAAGACCACTAGGTCCTGAAAAAGACAAGAACATCAACAATCAATTATTCATGTTCCTTAAATCATGACTCACCTTGAATGAGCATGTCTCACCTTGATTCAAACATGTATCTAAGCTAGCTGGGATTTGTAGCATGGTTTGGAATACCTGCCCAGAGGAGTTTCCACAGTCCATATATCTGTTTTTTTTTCTTCTTCAAGTTCCCTTCAAACACCACAGTTGGGAATAAAAACAAGTATGTACTCTGTTTTGTATCAAGCTGGAATGCTTCACAAACTTCCTTTAGACATTCACTTGAACATACTGAAGTCTTAAAGACAAGCAGATTCACCATGCTTCCAACCATTCAGGTGGGAGGTCTGAAGGGAGCTATGCGCATGTCCACATGAATGTAAACTATTGGTGTGAATGGGTTCCTTGCTTTCGTCAGGCCTGATAATATTCAGAACTGCATATACAAGGGTAGTAATCCTTCAGAACTCCCACATGGAAACTAGTAAGAGGTCACATTGAATATATGACTCCAATTTTTATCTAGTCTGAGTCCTTCATACGATTAGGCAAATCAGGTTTTGTTTTTTGGTGTTCTCCAAATCTTTTACTAGTTCCTTCCTGCCACAATCAATTAGTACCATAAAATGCAAATAGATTAATCCAGATGTATATTTGTAAAATGATGAAAATGTATTCTGTTGCATAAATATAGCAAGAGAGAGAAAAATGAAAGTTATAAGATGCTGCAATGATAACCAGCAGTTACTAAAAGCCTTCTTGTTGGTTGGAAGTAATGTTTTCTACTTTAGAAACCAAATTTCTAAGGTGTCTCTGCACAACACCACTCCTGAAGGAAAGAGATATATAACAATATCTCAAGTGAATAGCAAAGTAGCAAGTAAAGTGTTTTGGCAGTCAGAACAAGGTTAATGTGATATACCAGGCAGCAGTGCAAGCTTGAAATCCAAAGTTCATATTGTGCTAGAACTATTAACTTATTATATATATGTATAATGCAATATAAATAAATAAAGTTATGTTTTAAAGTTATGTCAACCTCCATATAAGCAATGTAGGAAAATCTATGTACTTGTTAGAAGTCGAAACTGACTTGATGGTCGTTAATCAATTCAATCAATCAATGGTCTATTTCCAAAGTAATGTAACAATTACTATACAGAAAATTGATTTAGTATTTGAAATCAACTAGTGTCAATATTAGATGTTTAACTTCAAACTATGACACTTCAAACTGTACAATTTATCCTAATAGTAATATTATCTTAGTGAACCTTAACAGCAATCAACTGATTTGGACTCAGCCAGTAAAACAAGTAAGTAAGAGAAGGAAGTTGCCATAAAAATTACCTGCTTGTTCTTCATCTATTTCCATGGGAAGAAGTGCTTGATTAGTTGCAATTGCTTCACTGTGGCTCTCCACCAAAGCCACCCCATCTTCCTGTGCAACTTCCTCTATTTCATTCAGTGCTGTAAAAACAAGTAAGAATGATCCAAATAAAAACATAAAAATGTTCAAAGTGGAACAGCATCACTTTAAGTCTGGAAAAACTTCAAAAAATAACTAATGGGGCATTTTAAAATTTTGATGGAGGCTTTCCATGTTGTGCTGTACAACATAATCTGAGAGAAAAAATGTAGCTTTCAAAAAGATAAGAATGCTTACAATAAAAAAATCCTATAATTCTACAGTAATCTAAAGACAATATTAAGTTATATTACCAACTAAGCAAAAATAAGAAGTTTATATTAAATGGTATTACTTCAATGGTAAAAATCATACTTGTCAAAAATAAGAACAAACAATGATGTAACATGAAAAAAGATAATTTTAGAACATTTTGTGTGATAGATTAAATTGATATATTCTTCATTGTTTAAGAGAAACAGTAGGGAAAGTTAATAGTTATTATTCTGTGTGATTGATTATGTTAACATCAAATTCAGTATCAAGCTTCAGTAATTACCCAAATAGACCTCCTCCAGAATGAAGTGTGGCCTTTCAAATATTCCATCAGTGAACCTGTAGTTGTAATTAACCCCATGCCTATTATCAATCTGGTAATAACTGGTAATAACTAGAGTGCTGAACTAATCATCTAAAAATTCCTAAAAATATTTCTTTACTAAAAAGTAAAGAAAATATTCTAAGGTATTCTGGATATTGATAATGCTCATGTACAGAATTGCAATATACTCTTTCCATCTTTGTTGTAGTTTCTTTGAATTGGTTTCTGTCTGTTCATTAGCACTCTTTAGCATATTAGTTTAAAACAGGAATTCCATCAAGTCTGGAAAAAGCTTCCCCGCTATTTTTCCTTTTGTTCCTCTCTTCAATCACTTTATGAATATCATAATATGAAAAGGATTGTTAGTTTGGTACAGTGGTTAAAGCACTATAAATCAGGAAACTGGATCAATGGTGATCTCGGACCAGTCACTTTCTCATAAAAAAAAGATAATGGCAAATCACTGGTGAAAATCCTGCCAAGAAAACTTGGCAGATTAACACTGCCTTGAAGGAGCACGTTGCACAGCACACAAATATTGAAAGATTCTGCAAAATTAACATTTCAGTAGCAGTTCAGAATGGCAGCTGATAGTAACAGATGCCAACTAAATGCATGTTATGTAAATGGTGGCTTATTATAGCTTAATGAACACACTTTTATAGCAAAAGGGAAATAAATTGTTTATAGGACACTTTGGGATTTACATACACAACAGACGCAAGGATGAACAGATACATTGTACAGGTTTTAAAGGATAGCATGAAAGCCAGTTTGGTGCAGTGGTTAAGGCAGTAGGCTAGAAACTAGGAGATGTGAGTTCTAGTCCTGCTTAAGAATTAAGCAGCTGGGTGATCTTTGGCTGGTCACTTTTTCTTGACTTAGGAAGAAGGCAATGGCAAACCATTTCTGAAAAACCTTGCCAAGAAAACTGTAGGGATTTTGTCAGACAGTTGCTGAAAATTGGGCAAGGCTAAGAAAAAAAAGCTGAGCATAAAGAATTAATTTAGTGATAAGAATTAAAGGTGAAAAAAAAGTAAGATGTGAAATTTCCCTGGAAGGGAAGGACAATACTTTTCTCCTAATTGGTGGCCTATATATCATATATAGACACTCAACCACATTATTAAAAAAAAAATTATTAATAAAACTTACCATCTGCTGCATTCTGCTGTTCCTCCATCTGTTCCTCCTGTCGCAATTCATTCTCTTCATTTTGATCATTTGGTTGCTGGTGATTATTATGGTGAATATTGGCATTATTGTTCTGGTGATTATTATTGTTGTCGTTTTCATTGTTGGAGTTCTGGTTGCTCACCAAAGCAGAGGAAACTCCAATTCCTGTACCTGCACTCAGACCTACACGAGCACAACCCTGAAATACATTAAAGGTTTACTGACTGGCAACTCACAAAAGTTGCCAGGATAGTATTAATCAAAGATTACAAGTTTACAGAAAACTGACATTTGAACACAAAGTGACTGTTTCTAGATACTTCAATGCTCTTCTCTAGAGAATACTGAATATTTCTGAAATGGCAGTAAGCCTTTCTTGATGATAGGCTGTATAAACACTGCTCTTTTATCTGTTATATTATTGGTTTAATATGAGGGTAAATAATACTTAATAATATTAAGTATTAAGAAAAGTGACAAAGCAGCTTCTTTGAAGCTTCTTTGCTGAGTTACTTCGGAAAAAAGAAGCTTTTTTACTGAGCTACTCTGCAAAGCATAAATGTTTCCTCCTCATGCTGGAAAGAAAAACCTGAGTATTATAACCTGACCTGGCTTTGCTGACAATGAAGTTATTTTGTCCAGTAGCCCATGCCTTCCCAGTCTGAGTTTTGCAGATCTTCAGAAGGTAAGTGAGGGATTCTGAGAGCCCTTGAAGAGGACCGTTTGGAATCTGGTGGGTCCAATGCCTTGGGGGACCTGGCAGTGCAAGATATTTGTGGGGGGAAGGGGGAATTGATAGATGGGCGTGTTATGGCACCTCCACAAAATTAAATATTGTACAGAACCCACTCAGTTACTTCTTTCTGTAGAATTCTTAACTTTGAAACAGAGTTGTAAATAGCTTTTTTTTTTTTGGGGGGGGGGGGTGCTGTAACTTTGAACAGTCTTTAAATGATCTGTTGTACCTCGAGGATTACCTGTATTTTTATAATCAGCCTCTTGCTTGATACTTCTATTGTAACTTGCAACACTGAACTAGTTTTCAACACTTATGTCTTATCATTATGCAGAATTAATCTGACTTGAGATGTGGAGTGCACACAAGTCCTGTTCCCAGATTCCGGCCATTCTTGCTGCTTTGAACATTTTCTTTCAAATTATCACACTTCTATTGCATGAAAAACTACCAAAAAACAGGATACAGGAAAACACAGAAAATTATGATGAAACTTATGGAAGTAAGTGTTGTTTTTCTTATGGAAGTAAGTCATGTTTTTCGCTCAGGCTTACCCTTTGTGTGAGCAGGTAATTGCCTGCATAGGATTTTAATTCCATTAATCAAATAAAATTTATCAATTTAAAAGCACTCAGAGAAGCTTAATATAATGGGTTTTGGTGCACACTTCAAAACTTATCGTTATTTTTTTATGCTTACCTTGGGTGGTTCCCGAAACATCTGGTCCAGAGAGATAAACTCCAGGCTTGGTAGTAATTCAATAAACTGACTAAAAGAGTCTAGTTTTATTGCATGGCATCTCACCAGGGTGAGATCAAAAAGCCGAGTCCATCTTGAATGATCTACAGAAAAAGCAAATGGGCTTATCACAATATATTTTCCTAAATACACTTTCCAAATTTAAAAAGATAATTATTCCTCTTTGACCATATCAATTTGGATTTCTTCTTACAGCTATCATTCCAAAAGTGGATCCCAGTTATTCTAATGAATACATTTTGCTGAAAGCCCCCATTTTCACAGATGGCTTTGTTACAAAGTTACACAGAATAATAAATACTATAAATGAAAACAAACGGTAACAATTCCTTGCTACAGTACAGGTGAAATACAGAAAAATAACAAATCAAGCATCTTGGAAACTAATAATAATTATTTCAGAAGCCTAGAGCGGGAACACTGAAATATATATATATATTTGTGGCTGATCACAATGAGTTTAAACTCTATAGGTTTTAATAAAATTCCATTAGCACAGCTTTCATGAATAAAAGTTTCCTTTGTTCATGAACTGAGTAGGTATTACTCATTGAATCATGAGTGGGTATCCATTTAATGCTCAAGGAATGCATTCAACACCCTTCTAGATTTGTAACCAG
Source organism: Laticauda laticaudata (assembly GCA_004320025.1). Lineage (NCBI taxonomy): Eukaryota > Metazoa > Chordata > Lepidosauria > Squamata > Elapidae > Laticauda > Laticauda laticaudata. Next base: position 18,124 of record BHFT01040080.1, read on the forward strand.
GGGTTTACGATGCCGGCAAGTTTATATAGCTTTTCATAAAATAATTCAACGTACTTTATTAAAATACATTTTATACTACTACTTGCTATACTACACTTGCTACTCAAGTGGTTTGAGGCTACTCAAGTGGCTACTCAACTAGTATTTAGGAACTAGAGTGCTCAATAACACTCCTCTTGGTTTACATATGCACTGAATACCAATTAAATACTGAGCTATATTCAATAAATTATTCATTTATAATTCCCTAAATAATCTAAGATCAAGCTATTTGAGGAGCTGCCACTTTCAATACTTCCACCTATCCTTATTTGCTCTTCACACTGTATGGAAGATCCCATTCTTATGATTACAATAGGGCTAGACAGCTGAAGATAATTTAATGTAGAAGTTCTTTCAATCCATGGAACCATTATGAGGACTCTGTATGGAAATACCTCTAGCATTTTTAAAAAATATTTGGTTATGTATTTTACAATATATATCCAATATAAAATAATGCTCTAGTCCTCATATAAATAATCATTACATAAGTATTCATTACAACCACTATGGTTCCTTTGCTCTTCCCTTAATTGTTGTGATTTTATAGGTTTAATTTTTGACTAATTTATCATATTATATTATAAGCCACTTTAGATTTTACAAAAGAGAATAAAATGTATAGAATAACAATGTTAATGTTCCGGTAGCACCTTATGAATTAAAATTAAATGGCTTTCTTAGATCAATCATATCGGCTGACATGATGAAAACATACAGACGTCAAAGTTGACATATCTACAACAAAAATAATTCCTTAAAATAATCCATTTATTTAAGGAGAGGATATGTGCAATTTATTGAGGGACTATACCATATATTAGTGAATACAATACCTGTGATCCAGCTACTTGGATTATGTAAATGAGGGCAGTTATATATGACAAGATATTTAATAGAAGAGAAGACTTCATTTACTGCTTTCATTCCTATGTCTGTGATAATGCCTGGATTTTCAACCACATCAGCTAATCCATATTTCACTAGATCTGCATTGATCATTTTACCTAGACACAGACAAAGAAAAAAAAGAACCTTTTTTCCCCATGACTTTATACAGAGATACAGTCTGAATACTGGCCACAGCTACATTAACTCAACTCTTGATCTTAGAAAACTAGAATAGCAAAACAAAAGCATGCTTTCTAATAATCACAAACTGATCTGTAAGAGCTAACTTAGCAAACTATGCTAAGGTTAAATTTTACCCAGCCCCTACTTTATTTCTGTTTTAAAATACATCACCAACAATCAAGTCTGGCATAATTAATTATTCTATGAATGTTAAAAATATGACAAAATAATGGGCTGCAAAATTGAGATATACAAAATCAGTAAGATGAAACACCAATATTCCATTAGAAGCTACAGATACATTTATGTGAAAAAAAACTTTAGCAAATTTCCTTATTTCCTTATTCTCCTACACAAAGGAATAAAGTGAAGTGTAAAACTCTACCAGTCTTGCATAATGTATAGCTTGCAAGCCACGCATTTTTAAAAAATAACCAGCTGACTGCCACCAAATGTTACTGCCCATAAGAAGGATCTATAGCTGCCAGCTAGTTTTCACATCAATGTCCACCTCAAAAGGCACATTAGTACCTCTAGGTTTCATGGACACTGCCAGCTTTGTTCTTGTCATTGTGCTGTTAGCTGCCAAAGAGCTAACTGGCCCCTTAGCTATTCCTTTGTGACCCATAATTATTTTTATCAATCTGGTCCTTGGAACTGTGCAATTTGTGCAAGCGTGCTTTACCATACGTTATTACTAAAAAGACCAGTATATACTTTGGTTATTTCCTTTGCACATGCTTCTTCAGGAAATGAGAACTTCCAATATTTTTTGCAATAAGATCTATGCACGTTATCTCATTCTATGGTCTCATCAGACCAAGGTTTAATTTCTAAAAGAAATTCCCAATAATGTAAAGAGAGTTTTCCGCAGCTAATGTCAAGAAATGAAATGCTGTCCAGGCCATGTACTGTAGTGCATACTATTATAATCAAGATTCCTTCTCTAAGTCCCAAGCAAGTTTGATGAACAACCAAGACTTTAGGGTTGTCTCTAGATTACACAAGAACGTATCTTAACATTTGTACTCCTTTTAGGCAAATAATAAAATCCAGATCTACCCTAGCTGCTGATAGATAACCAACAGAAAGAGTGAAGGGTTTCATACACTGTAACAAAAACTCATCAACGTATCCAAGATGTAGGGTTTCAAACTGGGGAAATTCCAATTCTGCCATTTTTAGTGCAGAGAATACTCCATCTTTGGTTAGGGAAGGCTGAATTCGTACTTCATGCAACCTGAAAAAAACGAAAACCAAAGAAGGAAGTAATTGTTAATGTGAGTCCATTGATATTAGAACCCTTGTTTTCAAAGCAAACGAACAACAGAACACTTTTATTACATCAATAATATTTATTGGTAACATCTATTATGATATTTATTACATGAATTAAGTAAATAGACAACAAGCCATGGCAAAAAAGCAAGACACTGCTTTTAAGAAAGCATAAACAAAACTGCATGTATTGGTAAATGGTAAACAGAATAGTAATTATGATAATGACTGAAGGCTGGGAACAGTCCTTAATCAACTGGAGTTTTAATTTACCACCAGCTTACCAGGTACTTAAGAGCCAAGGACCTGGCAGCACAAGGAAACAACAGCCAAGACTTAATAGCCAGTCATCAACACCCCAATCAACAACTAAAAAGCCACACATCATTATCAACAAAAACTATGAATAGAATAGCCCAAAGCACACATTCTGGTAAAGATGTTCTATGAGATGGGCTCCAGCAGGAGTCTAAAATCTCGGAAGATTAAGATGGTCCCAGTGACTAACTGAGATTAGATAATGGTAATTTACCAACAAATAGATTAAAAAGACTGTTGACAATTACCTTCGTGCAGCAGTTATGATGAGGTAGCCAAGATCAACTTCCAAAGCATTCTTGCAAGTTCCTAAAACTATAGTGTGCAAATTTCTGAAGCCCCCTGAAAATCCAAAAAATAAACAAAAAAAGTAATAATTTCAGGAGCAGTAATCATATAATGTTGAAAGCTAAATTGAAAACCCAAACTTTTTTTATTTCTATTTCAGCATTGTGTATGACTACTATTACTTAACAGATAAGAATCAGTATTGGAAAATATGTGGCTTTGGAATATATGAAGCACTTGGAATTATTCCTGAAAAAAATAATTCAACAGTTAAATATGAGTATGTCAAACAATCCCAGCACATATCATTCACTGCAATCTCTGCATACTAGTCTGAAATTTCTTTTCTAATATATTTAACCCTCTGGGGGGTAGGGACTTATTTCTACTGCTCTCCCATAATCTGAGTCCCCAAAGCTGCACTATTCTCCAACAACATAAAGATGTTGCTTTATTGTTATTTCAACAGTTGACTGTAACCAAATTTGAACCTCTCACAAACACATGTTTACCAAGAGAACATTTTATCCCTTAAGCAGCCCAAAGGGAAGAATTAACTCCTTAAATTTCAAACATAAGAATTCTGTATGTTCAAATGCACCTAATATCTTTTTTATATTAAAAGTAACCCATATCTTTGAACATTTTACCAATACTCATTTCCATGAAAGAAAAGATGAAGAAATAATGGGAAAAAAAACTATTTTTAATTCCAAAGAATTTACATACCAGATCTCCAGCTGTCTTCTACAACATGCTGAATAAGACCTCCAAGAAAAGGAACTCGAACCAATTCTAGATGTTCCAAGTTTCGAGCAGAAGCTAAGCCAGTGACCAGGGGAACATACTTCAATGAGTTTGTGGGTCCTACCGAAGAAAGAAAAATGTAATTCAGATTCAGAGGTAGCTAAATAAAAGCATAGAAATGTCAGCATATACTTTCTATTTTAATAATATTTCAAGCATTTCCATTCATGTGACAAAACTGTTACTTCTCATATAAATGCAGAAAATGCATAGATCAGGGGTGTCAAACTCATATCGTCACAGCTGTGTCAAGTGATGTATCAGAACTTTTTCCCCTTTCGCTAAACCGGGCAGGGGCGGGGCCATTACATGATGCATCCGGCCTGCAGGCCATGTAGATACAAAGATATTTTGCATACATTTTTACATTCTTGTAATTCTGCAAAGTCTTGGTAGGTTATTCCTGGATATATGGGATAAAATTTCCCTGTTTACCTCCAAATGAAGGACCAAATATTGTGTCATGCAAGAGAAGGCAGCTGACACAACTTATCAGACAAAAATTACTTCAATTTTCAAACTGTGAACAAGGAACAGCAATTCTAACAACTGAATCAGTATTAATCAGATTTGGAGCACAGATTGACATTACATTACTACTATTTGGAGAATAATCTACTTCTTTAAGATGCTTGAAATGCTTAGAAAATTGTACCATAACACATTTTAATCCAGATAACATTTGAAACAGCAAAACTGCTTTTACCTGCGCAATTTCTCATGACAAAAGTGCGTAAGCTGATGCAAAGGAAATCCTTAAAAGGCTGTGGTTTGGTAAGCCTCACCCACTTCAAGTATAGATGCCTCAGCATTGGAATACAAGGAATGTCAGGGACATTAACTCCTAAAAAAATACACAGAGCAGCAAGCTGTGGTCAAAACCAGACATTTTACAGAGCAACACTGCAAGTATAAATGCTTTGATTTGTCAGAAACAGGTAGTTCTCAACTTATGACAACAGGTAATGGAACTTCAGTCACTAAGTAAGGCATCATATTACCAGATCCAATTTTATGACCATTTTTATCATGGTCATTAAGCAAATCACATGGTTAAGTGAATTAGACTTCCCAATTTACTTGGCTTGTTGGAAGCAGGCTGAGTAGGTTGCAAATTGCAATCACGTGACTACAAGGTGCTGAAACCATCATAAATGGGAGCTTGTTGCTAAGTATCTGAGCTGTGATCATATCACTGTGAGGGTAATGTGACAGTCATAACTTCAAGGATTAGCTATAAGTGACTTTTTCTGAGGTCATAATAACTTTCAACTGTTGTTAAATGAGCTATTGTAAGTTGTATTAATCCAGTAATACAATGTTGATAGCGAGCATCTACTTTACAATGTTGAAATAATCTATTTGTTTCATCTAATATGAATAGTAACCATCCTACTATTGAGAAAAATAGCAAATCTATTCACAATATGTTCTGATTTCATAGTTTTTCAAAATGCTTAAGCTTAATATCAAAAATACATAATTCTTACCTACTAAATGCAAAGTCTGAATTTTAGCTCCTATTGGTATTTTCAATTTATTTTCAGGTGGAATTGGGAAGGCACCATTACGATTACGAAACTTCCCTAGGATGTGAACCTGGGGCATGTATGTCCAAATGGCTTCTACTAGTTCCAGATGGGAAGTCTCAACACCCTACGTAGTATGGAAAATAATCCAGAATAAACAGTCAAGTGTACCAAAAATGTTTATTTATATTACCTGAAAATTATTGCCAACTTACAAATAATTTTGTGAGCCATAATTCATAATAATTCATTAAGCCAATTTCACCAATAAGTATTAGTTGTACATTAGTTGCATATCATATATGCATTAAAAATAGCAAATCTAAAGCTCCTTGCTAAAATTTATAGCCTGCCTTTCTAAGAACGTATAGCATAGCAACCAATAAAATTATCACTCTAAATATCCATAAACACTGTAATATAAAACTATATCCTCCAGGACAATTTTGATAAATCATATGTTGATACATCATAGCTAGTTACAGTATTAAACTTTCCTATTTCTGCAACTCCATTGCCAAATTATTTTTTTTCATTCTGCAACTATATACAAAACAAACATAGTGTATATATCATGTGATTTTATGTAGTACACTGTTCTTTCTATGCTATGTTTCATTCATAGATTGTGGACTTCTAATAGTAACAGACTGGGTTTTAAGGGCCAACTTCTAGATTTAATTGAAAGAGAAAACTCCATGTGAGTTTTTAATTACAGTTGTTTCTGATGTGATAATGAAATCCAGTTTCAAGGGCATACATTTGATCCATGAAATATAAACCCATCTGTCCTTCAAAATTGTCTCCAACATCTTCTAAATTTGTCCCTTTAATTCTTATCCAGAATGACAGCTGTCAAATGAAATTATGTATTTATGTTTTGAACACATACCAAGAGATTTGGGCAAGCCTGCAAAGCTTCTAGTACCCCAGGAATGCTGAAGGCTTCATAACCCCGAACCCTACGTCTGTCAAGATGCCTGGGATGAAGGCCATATAACTGCTCAATGTCTGGCATTTTCTTCAGCAAGGTTAGAAAGCTGGAATCTGTGAATCCTAGACAAACAATCCGTTTTGCAATTTTTTTAAAAAAAATAAAAATAGATTACGTAGATGCACACAGACAAGTAACTGTCTTTATTTTATTCTTTATACATCATCATTTTCATTTTGGCATATTCTTTTGTAATTTTAGAATTTGAAGACAACAGTACAGAGAGATTGAGGAAAAACAACTATATGCAAAAAGATAAACATAACTGAAATAGTTTACTAATGGAAAGTGTTAAATGTATATTTAATCAAAAAATATTTAATTTCCCAAAGTGTAATTTGGTAAGTGGAATTACAGATCTGTTATAATGAATCACTAGTTTTTTCATCACACATCTTAGATTTTGTGTGTGTGTGAGAGAGAGATGAGGTTTAATTTCCATCTGAATATATTATTCATATATTCCCAATTTTAAATTTTCCTTCAAAATGAGGAAAAGACACTTGGCTCATTGTTCTACAAGGCTTCCTTATTCCCTACTTTAAAGGGAAACTTGCCCTTTCTGAATCTGTAACTTCTCCTAAGTTTTGCTGACCTTTTAGAATACCTGCAAAACATTAGGCAATTTCAGACAGTTTCCACAGCTATCAAGAATAAATCCCCAGTGATTCCGGATAAAGATTAAATTTAAAGATTAAAGTTTTATTTCAGAAGATCCCTATACTCCTGCCCAGCTGACTGCCTAATCAAAAGTTGCTTTCTCTTAAAATACATATTTTTAAGAGCTTCTTTATATGCCACCAGACTCAAGATTGACCCATCCTTCCATCCTTCCAAGGTAGGTAAAATGAGGACCCAAATTGTTGGGGGCAATATGCTGACTCTGTAAACCACTTGGAGAGGACTGTAAAGCATTGTGAAGCGGTAGTGCTGTTGCTATTCTGGGAAGCTTTCCCATGCACACATAACATTTGTGGAAATTTTGGTTTTTTTAATGCAAAATAATCAAAGTTATCAAATTCACAGCACCACTTACCAGTGGGCATGTACTCCCACCAGCGACCTGCGCAGAGATCCACAACTTTTACCACTCTTAGGTACAAGATGACAGCTTCCTTTAATTTCCGGGAGAGGCATTCCATGCACATGATATCCTGCAGGGGAAGATACCTTCAGGAAGGAATAAAATGGGATTAATTCTTAGATGGCTTCTTTCCTTTACTATTGTAGTAAAAAACCATTTGTATACTAAAGAACATCTATTAAAAACTACAGCAAGAAATAAATTCAACAATAAATGAAAAGAGAACTGTAGTAAATTAGGTCATGTGATTTCAGTCATCAAGTAACAATTGTTTCTTTGAATCACATCCTAAAATATTAAAAAGACAAAGACATCACATGTGTAAACACTTGCCATCCAATCACAGTAGCAGGACTTCAAAATTACCATTTGGTAAAACAATAATGTTAGTTACCAAAGAGGATATTTGATAAATGAGTCCTGTATCTTATAATCATCCAAAGTTGAGAGTAAAAAACCTCTACAATTTTTTTATTTCATAGGCCAATGATATTCAGCAATGATAAATCATTACTGCATCAAGAGTGTTAATCTGAATCTTCTTTTTAAATGAAACTTTTAATACAATTCAAAGCCCCCCTCAGCCCCCTTGTCTGGAATAGTACAACCCCAAAGATAAGGAAGGGCAGGCCCTAATTTTGGAAAGCACTTAAGACCTGACTCTTTCAGAGGGCCTTTGGATATGATGAGTATGGTTACTTGCTCCTGAAGAGTAATAATATCCTATACAAGTGGCACTAGGCAATGTGGGGATGATTATACTTTTTTTCCTGCAACACAAAAGCGTTCACAAAGTAATAGTTGATGTATTGACATAATGTTTCCCAAACCTCTAAAAGGAAGCAATTAAATGTCAACATTAGGCAGATGCTTGTAATCACTGACCATTAAAGTGAATGATAGGAGATATTAAAACAAAAACAAAATCTTTTCTTACCTAAAGATATGGCAAAGCACTTCATGTGAAAGCTGGTTCATGTAGTCTTTCAGCTCAGCAGCTTTGATGCATACAGGACTTTCCCGGTTTGTGGAATACACTTTCATGTTTTTTCGTCTAGGCCCCATTTTGATTGTATTTGCCGATTGAAGGGTACTGCACTTCTAAGAACAGTGAAACTGAAGGAGAAAATTAAAATAAGTGAACAATTCTAATGGCAACTTAAATTAGCAAAAAGTCTCTGTAAAACTTACATCTGCACAAAGCTTAAAAAACAAACACAGAAACACAGAGCAGCCTTCTGAAAAGATGTGTTATACTCTCCATCTTCCATTTGGATATAAAGATGGAAGACACTTTCTGATTAGGAGAAATCAGTTTGTAAATGAAACTCAAGTCACATCTCTTGTGAAAAATCATCACTAGTGATAATGAACAATTACAATGAGTGTTCCATTTATAGAAACCCAAGGAAAATATTTTTGGTTAGCCTAGTCCTGCATGACTCCCCTTAAGTTCTTTACAAATAATGTCATGCATTCATATTCAGTTGTAATCACAACTGATTCCAATGGGGCTTATCTCAAATTCAGAGGGAGTTGCTAACATAAATAATAAAGGATTAAAACTAGATAGCAAATTTCAAAAGACATTTGTTCTTATAAGAAAGTTATAAACCAACTCTCCTGTCTTAGAAATAAATCTCACTGAATTTAGCAAGCGATAGTTAAATCAACATCCATAAATTAATTTAGAAATGAGTGGCCACTTTTTGTAAAAAATGTTAGAAATTGGATTTTCTGTATATAATTTCCCACCAGCCTCCCTATTTACAACCTTCCCACAACTATACCCTGTACAATTCCTATAACATGCCACATAAAGTAGCGTATAATTTAAAAATCAAATATTGAATAACAAGTTCATCAGTATGCAAGATTTTGCACCTGTGTTTGAATCAGTCTAGCAAAGAGTCAATGGAATAAATAAATGCCTTATTCAAAGGAATTAACAATTATACTACAGAATATACCACAGATTCTTTTATAGATAATCCAAGAAATTCATTGTCATATTTGGTTGAATTCACACAACGAAGTAGATTATGCTCAGATGGATTCCAACTTATGCGAAGCCAGTAACTGTATTTTGGTAACATGTAATGATGTATACTTGTTCTGTGAGAATCCTTTTATTGTGTTCAATGGAAAAAAATCATTACCAAATCTGTAAAGTGGCCTCAGCCATGTGCTCCTATTGTAATCCCCCTATTGTGGGTGCCCCAAGATAGTGAGGGGTCATCCCAAGGTTTTGAAGAGCTCCAATATTCTACTAAGCTGAAGTGGAAGAAATAAAAATAAGACTGACTTGGTATGCCGGAGGCGACAACGGAAATCATAATAAAGCTGACCCCCATCTCGGGTTGTTGTTGTTGTTTTTTTAAGACAACAGGAATGAGGAAAATACAAGAGTTGCTTGTCAAGTCTGAAAGTCAACAGCAAGACCAAAGTCCCAACCTTTCAACCCCAGCTGTGTAAGCCTAAACAAGTCAGTAAAGGGGGTTTGGGGTTAAGTGTCTCCCCCTGCTCCTCCACCAGAGGCGAGGGTCCCTTTCTCTTCCCTCCTGCCCATCAGCGACCCTTCGCCCTTCCTGGGCCTCCAAATAACCGCCGGGCATTCCTTCTCAGTCCGCTAATAAGTAGGCCGCGGGTGCTCAGGACAACAGGACACGGGGGGGGGGGGGGGGGGGNCCCATCCCCGGAGGGGCTGCTCCCCTCTGTTGCAATCTGAGTTGTCTCGCCAGTCTGTCCGAGAAGGGCGGAGGTCAGAGATCAGCGCTGACCCCACCCCCACCCCGAAAAAAAACCGGCCTGCCATAAGACACTCCCCTCTCGAAAGCCACAGCAGAAACAGCCCTGACTACCCAACCGCCACCTGCTCCCCCCACAGAGCACCACCAGCGACCAACTCCCAGTCTCTTCCCCCGGCCGCCTACCTTTCCTCATTGAGACGCTAATCTGAGCAGCTCAAGAGACGCTCCCCCCTCCCCACCCATTGCTTCACAACACTTCCGCTTCCTGTCCATCCCTCACCACTTCCGCAAACTCTGTCCCTCCTCCTCCTCATGAGAGAGAGAGAAAGAGAAAGACGGACGAGTGGCTCCGCAACCCTCACTTCCGGCATGCCAGAGACCAGATTTAGGTCCGGAGGGAGAGAGATTTATGAAAGCCGTCGCTTCTTTAATTCCCTTTCTGCCTTTGCTCTTTAAACCTGGTCCTCTCTCCACACTAATTTCAACCTGGTTAGAAAATTGAGCAGTCCTCGCCCCACAAGCATTGACAAATCCATACATTTGTTGATTAACTTCGCCTTAAAACATTATTCCAGTCTTTTTTGTTCCCCTCATGTATATTGCAGCTCTTTGCATCTTAAATCGTTTTCGCTTTTACTTGAAACTATTGACATTACATCAAACGAAGTTCATATAACTTTAAAAAAAACAAAAAAACTCTTGAGCCTTTCAACCTCGACCCCGGGGGTGTTTTTTTCTAGTTTAAATGCTTGATTTTCAAACCCTGGAAACAATTGTCAGAACGTTTTTTTAAAAATCGCGCAGTGAGAAATTGGATACAGACGTTTATGCATTTGGCTCCTTCCTTCCTTCCTTCCTTCCTTCCTTCTCAAATGAACGCTGGGTTTAGTAGAAACCCGTTTTTATCCAACAACAACAACAACAACGGAGCATCCGATCAAAGAGCAAGTGGGCGATGCCCTGTGAAACTCTCCCCGCACATGGAGGATGGCGTCATTCGGGAACCAGAAGTCCTTCCGAGGGTCTCTTTGGACTGGATTCCCTGCGTCCTGCTGCCCGAGCCAACATGGCCGCCGCGCTCCTCCTTCGCCGCCTGTCTTCGGCTGCGGCCGCTCGGCCGCCCCGACGCTCTCTGGGCGCGGCGGCAACGGCGCATTTCCAGCACCTGCTGGTGGAGAAGAAGGGAGCCGGGCAGAGGGTGGCGGTGATCCAGCTGAACCGGCCGAAGGTCCTGAACGCGCTTTGCGACGGTCTGATGAAAGAGCTGGGCGAGGCGCTGGACGCGCTGGAGCAGGACCCGGGCGTGGGTGCCATCGTGCTGACGGGCAGCGAGAAAGCCTTCGCCGCCGGCGCCGACATCAAGGAGATGCAGCACCGGACTTTCCAGGAGTGCTACGCCGGCAACTTCCTCGCCCACTGGAACCGCCTCGCCAGCGTCCGAAAGCCGGTCATCGCCGCCGTCAATGGCTATGCGCTGGGCGGCGGCTGCGAGCTGGCCATGATGTGTGACATCGTCTACGCGGGCGAGAAGGCGCAGTTCGGGCAGCCGGAGATCCTGCTGGGTACCATCCCCGGCGCCGGCGGGACGCAGAGGCTGACCCGAGCGGTGGGCAAGTCTCTGGCCATGGAGATGGTCCTGACCGGGGAACGGATCTCGGCCCAGGAAGCCAAGCTGGCCGGCCTCGTCAGTAAAGTCTGCCCGGTGGAAAAACTGCTGGACGAAGCCATCGGCTGCGGGGAGAAGATCGCCCGCCACTCCAAGCTGGTGGTCGCCATGGCCAAAGAAGCGGTCAACGCCGCCTTCGAGCTCACCTTGGCCGAGGGCAACCGCCTGGAAAAGAGGCTCTTCCACGCCACTTTTGCCACGGAGGACCGGAAAGAGGGGATGAATGCCTTTGTGGAGAAGAGAGAAGCCAAGTTTAAAGACCAGTAATTCCTCCCACGCGGTAGTGGCCATAGTCAGGGTGGTGGGCTGGGAATGCAATTACATTGAGAGAAGACACTTTGCCAAAAGAGGCCTTGATTTGCAATTCCTGGACCCTAAAACGGCACCGATCTCCTTGCCAGAAAGTGGTCCCCGTTCTGATTATCGGCACCACGGTGTGCAAGAATCAATTTCTTTGGAAAGTTGGTCATTAAAAATAAAAGTATCCCAATTTCCCTTAAAAGTGATCTTTGCCAAATGCCTAGGATTGCATAAAAATGGAAGCTTTTGTGTCCACAGTAAATGGACAAAAATTCAAGGTGAAAGGAATAGTTATTACAGCATTAGAAGATGGATTGATCTATCCAGAATCTTATACTGGAATGCCTGCTGAATTCTTTTCGTGATAAATCTGAGCTTTAGCTACCACTATTCCATATAAGCTATGGAGTAAGGTACATCTGGTGTAGTTGCATGTGGTTAAAAAGTTCCTAAGCTCAAGAATAAGCTGATGCGTCAAATACTGGTCAATGGAAGCACTTCATAAGCTAGAGTTAATAACAAACCAGTAAGTGAGAAACTGCTGTGTCGTTGCAACGGAAACTTGGTTAAAGCATTCCATCCTGGATAGTGCTGTTCGTTTAGGTGGATTTTTTACAGTTTGGCTTATTTTCTTTTGAGAGCAAGCATCAGAATTTTATTTTTAATGTGTGACAGTGTGTTCGCAGGAAGAAAAATGACAGTAGAAGTTCTCTTATAAACTAATGAAAAATGCAGAAAAAAGTATTTTCACGTATCCCACTGATTTCTTAATTGTAATAAAAACTTAACAAAATGACATTATTTAAAAATGGATTGTATCTCTTGCCTATTCTGCCTTTCATCTATTTTTTTAAACAAATAGTTTTATTCAAATATATTCAGGAGTAATTCTGAGGTAAAAGCAAAGTTGCTTACTCCAATAGTGAACATCATATTTCTCTTCATTGCTGCTCTTAAAAGCTTTTTGCCCAAGACAGCGAATAAAAATATCTCTGAATTTCAGCACTAGTGTATCAGCCATTGCTTCTTTGCCCTATAATTTTAGGAACAATCTGCTAAGTTGAAACATTGAGCAATGTTTTTTACTTCACAAAGCTACGTGTAGGCTATTTCTGTCTCAGAAGGCAATCTGGTTCTGGATTGGGCAGCCCTGCTCAGCTATAGTTAGATATGGCTTGGTGACATCTCACTAGAACCCACTGCAATGCATTTTTTATTGGGTTGTCCCTGAAGAACACTGAAAGCTACAACTGGTACAAAGAGACCAAACTCAGTAGTTAGGAGCACAACCTGGTTATCTAAATGACACTTCTATTTCAGGAATTTCTCTGCAAGAGTTATTCGTAAGCTTTTGGGTACAATTCAAGGTACCAGTTGTCACTTTTAAAGCCTAATATATCTCGACCTGGGTCTGACAACATCTGAATATCTGAAAGCTATTTCAAGTGGATTGCCCCACTTAAGAAGAGCTGGAAGGGAAGGCTTGTTCTGGGAGTGATTCCTTTCTCAAGGTATTGCTACACTTTCTCTGAACAGTGAATGCCTGGAAATTAGAGCAGATGCAAGCCTGCAAATACTTGGAAAACCATGAGGACCTAGCTTTTTCTCAGGATTTCAATAGGCAATAGAATGAATTCCCTTGTAGAAGGATATTGATAGCTAGTTGTCCGTTTCTTGATATTCTTTAATGTTGTATAGCCGTTAACCTGGCATTGCCTGGGTATTTATCCTAATCCTATATTAGATAGGAAAAGCCCTGATTTCGGAGACCGGAACAAACGTAATTCCCAATGTTGGATTTTCCCCGTTACCAGAGAGACCTCCCCCCCTTGTGGGGTACTGTGAAACTGTTACCTTAGCCAACTGCACAGTGCTGTACAGTAGAATCAATTTCAAGACAGTACAGTAGAAGTCATTTGAAGGCACAACAGGCTGTATCTTAACAGCAACATCCCCCCCGCACCCCGAGGGGTGTTAGGCGGTATCTTCCACCACAGTATTTGTTTCCGGAGGAGTAAAGTAATCTGTACGTACAAAGTTATGGGTTGAACTTGTTCAAGCATTCCAGAGTTAATGCTGGGAAGTCCACCCACACAGAGTACACACACACAGCCATGATTTGTGAATATATAGAATTATACACTGTTTAACAAAATAAACGGGAACACTCAAACAACAAAGTAAGCAAGTCAATCAACTTCTGTGAAATCCAAACTGTCCACTTAGGTAGCAAACACTGGATTGAAGCAATCAATTTCAATATGCTGTTGTGCAAATGGAAATGGACAACAGGTGGAAAGCATAGCAATTAGCAAGACATCTGCAGGTGGTGGTTCTGCAGTAGGTGACACAGACCACTTCTAAGTTCCTATGCTTTCCTGGCTGATGGTTTGGTCACTTTTGAATGCTAGTGCGTGGCTTTCACTCTAGTGGTAGCATGAAGAGTGGAGTCTACAACCACACAAGTGAGTCATGGTAGTGCAACACATACCGGATGCAATCAATCGCGAGCTGTGGCAGGAAGGTTTGCTGTGTCTGTCAGCGTAGTGGCCAGAGTATGGAGGCGCACCAAGGAGACAGGCCAGTACATCAAGGAGATGTGGAGAAGGCGTAGGGAGGTCAACAACCCCAGCATCAGGACCGCTATTCTGCTTTGTGCAAGGGGGACAGGAGGAGCAACTGCCAGAGCTCTGCAAAATGACCTCCAGCGGACCACAAATGTGCATGTGGCTGACTCAAATGGTCAGAAAAGACTCCATGAGGATGGTATGCAGGCCTGACATCACAGGTGGGGTTGTGCTTAACAGCCCAACACCAATGCAGGACTTTGGCTTTTGCAGACGAAACACCAAGATTGGCAAAATCACCACTGGCGCCCTGTGCTCTTCACAGATGAAAGCAGGTTCACACTGAGCACATGTGACAGACATGACAGGGTCTGGAGATGCCATGGGAGAAGCGTTCTGCTGCCTGCAATCACCTCCAGCACTGACTGGTTTGGCAGTGGGTCCAGTATGTGTGGTGGGTGGCATTTTTTTAGGGGGCCCGCCACAGCCCTTTTTTGCTCGCCAGAGAGTAGCTGACTGCCATTAGGTACCGAGATGAGATTCCTCAGACCCCTTGTGAGACATATGCTGGTGCGGTTGGCCTGGGTTCTCTCCTAATGCACAAGCAATACTAGACCTCATGTGGCTGGAGTGTGTCAGAGTATTTCTGCAAGATGAAGGCATTGATGCTATGGACTGGCCTGCCCGTTCCCAGACCTGAATCCAATTGAGCACATCTGGGACATATGTCTCACTCCATCCACCAGTGCCACAGTTGCACCACAGACAGTCCAGGAGTTGAGGGATGCTTTAGTCAATGGCTGTGGGAGGAGAACCCTCAGGAGACCATCTGCCACCTCATCAGGAGCATGCCCAGGTGTTGTAGGGAGGTGATATAGGCACGTGGAGGCCACACACACACTGAGCCTCTTTTGACCTTGTTTTAAGGACATTACATCAAAATTGGATCAGCCTGTAGTGTTTTTTTCTCCACTTTAATTTTGAGTGTAACTCCAAATCCAGACCTCCATGGGTTACTAAATTTGATTTCCACTGATAATTTTTGTGTGATTTTGTTGTCAGCACATTCAACAATGCAATGAACAAAGTATTTAATAAGGATATTTCATTCATTCAGATCTAGGATGTCTTATTTTTGTGTTTTCTTTATTTTTTTGAGCAGTGTATATAGCATTTCACCCCATTATTGTATATATAGTCCCCGACTTACAATCACAATTGAGCTCAAACTTTCTGTTGCTAAGGGGATATTTAAGTGAATTTTGCCCCCTTTTATGACCTTTCTTGTCACAGTTGTCCTGTCCTTTAATTACTAGCTGAATATAAAGGTAGACAGATTAAACTCTACAAAGGCTTCCATACAAAATTTCTTTATTGGTTCACCAGGCATCCTCAAATATAATCATAGTTACATCAAGATTCATCTCAATGTCCAAATCTTCATAGTGTAAAAGAATAGTGATCTTTTCATCCCATAACAAAGGAGCAAGGGGGTGAGGCACCAGCACGCTGCTGGGGTCCAGGCAAGAGTAAAGGAACCTCCCCCAACCCAACCAAGGGTCAATTCAGTGACCAATCAGGATTGCAGATGTGACCACATGACATAAACTACATTTCCCGGGATGCATTAACTACATTTACCATGAGGCATTCCCTTTAGGGGACAGCTCCCAATTCTCACTAACAATTCTAACTATCTCAATTCCCATTGCCTATATCCTGTCTGGAAAGCACAACAGTTGTTAAGTGAATCACTGTAAGTCAGTTCAGTTAGTAACACGGTTACTAAGTGAATGTGCCAGAAGGTCACAAAAGGTGATCACATGACCCTGGGATATTGCAACCATGAGTCAGTTGCCAAGCATTCAAATTTTGATCACATGACCATAGGGATTCTGCAACAGTAGTGTGAAAAACAGTCATAAGTCATTTTTTTCAGTGTTGTTGTAACTTTGAACAGTCACTAAATGAACTATTGTAAGTCAAGGACTACTTGTGAAATTATTCAGCTATTGTTTATGAGCTGAAATGGAAATTAAGAACACTGGTCAATGTCCAGAAATAATCCAGGATTATTAGTAGAATATAGTATATTTTCCTCAAGATGGTGGATTTAAATCAAAAGCCTTGATCAATGTGGGACCAAGTATAATAGACCATTTATATTCATGTGAATCTATCCAGATTCTATCCAGACCATAAGAGTATAGTTAGGCTGTCTACTGATAACACATTTCCGTTCTTCATATGCATAGCCTGTTGCCTAAACTTAAATAGGCCATTTTGCTTCCATACTGTAGAATATTACAACCTGAAGTGTTTCTGACACCAATATTAGTTTTTGATATGAAGAAAAACAATATTATTTTGACATTTTTCCCTTTGTTCCAAATTGCTCCTAGTAATTAATATATGTCAACAAAAATACTATTTTTGGTAATGTTGGCTCCAGATGGTGGCATGGAAGAATCCTGAATCCTGAGTAATCAAGCATCTAAGCATGAAGTTTAAAGACTATCATTTTTTTTTCCTTCCATCTATTCCCTTCTGGTGCTTGTTTATGTGTCATGGAATATGTAGGAAAACCTGGGAAGGTTACAAACGCAAGATATAGGTAGTATTATTAAGGCTCTCTGTGTAATACATATTTGACATAAAATCAACTGCCAAAAAGAAACTTGCAAGCTACGAATATATGAATTGAATGATACGTGCATTTTTTCGCATTTTTTCCTAACCTTGATGAAGCCAAAATGACTGAATGTGTGACATCACAATGCAAGCTTCCCCCACCCCTATTTGCATCACAACATCACACACTAGGACAACATTTATGTAGAGACCCATATTTTGTGGCTAACCTTCCTGCTGCACACAGTTATCAATGTAAAACCTCAGTTTATCACTTAGCTTTAATTTTTTATTCAGAGAAATAAGAGATACTAAACATAGATGTGGATATGTTTGAAATTGCAAGTCAGTAGCTTTTTATTGCTAATTAGATACACTGGATCAAGAGTTGCTTCCAAAGCCTTTTTCATTCTTTAAACATGCATTCAACTTAGCACTTGGTCTTCTATCCCTAAATACAAGGAGGGAAAAAGAAAAGAGAAAACTATTAGAAATCTGCATTACCAAGAAACCATTTTTTCAATTAAAAATGGATTCAATTAAAATTAAATAAATAAATAAAATTAAATTAAAATTAAAAATTCTTGAACATTCTTTAACCATATTTATTTATGCATGCCTCTGAATCAATCTTCACAACTGCCTGAACAATAGCTCTCTTGGCAAGATTTCAAAGATGGAGTGACATAGTCTTCTTCCTAAGGCTGAAAGAGAGTGACTGGCTCAAAGTTACCTAGCTGGTTTCATGTCTAAAGTTTCCGGTTCTCCTGTTTTCTGGTTTTTAGCTTGGTGCCTTAACCATTGTACCTAACTAGCTATTTCTCAGATTAATGCTAAAGAATTAGAAACTAATGGCATATATTTTTAAATGTGTGATCGAAGTTGGTATTCTGCCAAAAAATGATTATTTTCCTATCCTAGGCAGATTCACTGGAGATTCATGCAATACGACAAACTGGATGTACCTTTTTGAAGCATTCTCCTTCATGACGTATGCCAATTTTGGTCCCACTTGTCCTGTAACAGCAGAGTAGTAATTTGTGTGAATGACTAAAGACTAAAATTGTATCAGCGAATTTACCCCTTACAGGGTTTATATTGCTGAGATGATATATAGAAAGTGCTTGATGACTAAAAATATTTCTAGTTCACCCTTTGGTCCCCAAAGCATAGCATAAAATAATGGCATCTTAATTAAAAACTTACAATAAGATACAATAAGAGGGAGGGAGGGAGGAAGTGAAGGAAGGAAGGAAGGAAGGAAGGAAGGAAGGAAAGAAGGAAGGAAGGAAGGAAGGAAGGAAGGAAGGAAGGAAGGAAGGAAGGAAGGAAGGAAGGAAGGAAGGAAGGAAGGAAACTTCTAGTTAACAATTTTATCTAATAGTATCTAATGGTAAGATACTGGTTGGGTTGATTGCTTAACAGATAGATTTTGGAAGGGAATTTCATAAAGAAAATACTATATGCATAAAAATGAAGTGAACTGATATAAATGATAGATATAACAGTGAACTGGTGATCAGGTTCCTTATAGAGTTTGCCTATTGCTTTAAGCCATACTGTATTTTATTTTAATGTGATTTTGAAATCAGCTATAATAGCATATAAACTTAAATGTGTTTTTTAATCTCTGCCACTTCAGTAAATCATGTATTAAATGTATTTAATAATTTAAATGTATTTAAATGTATTAAAAATCTCTGCCACTTCAGTAAATCATGCCTGAATGAATGTGTGATATGCCTCATTCATTTAGTGTTCTACATCATAATGTGGTATTTGGCTTAATGTGCTATGTAAATCCACTTCATCATGATTAATTCACTAAATCTTGATTTGAGAAACTGTAACTTAGTTTGATGAATTTAGGCAAGTTTGTAAACTGTTCTTCAGAATCTGACCAGATTGGAAATATTGTTTCCATTTGAATGTGGCATTGATGGTATTTGATACCATATTCACTGGGTAAATAGAGTGATAATTCTAGGACTTTTGAATAGTTATACACCATTTCCACTTTATCTTAATAGACTGAGGACAGAGAATTTTAAGAAAGTAAATCACATTAATCACATATTCATGATGAAAAATACAGCTACTTAAAATTTAAAAAAGCTTTCTAGAGAGGATCAGTGCCAGATTTGAGTGGCCTTTTTTTTTGGGCAAAGTGTCTCCCTCGCTATTATGCCTTCATGGAAATTTTAACAGGGCTGGGAACTAGATCTATTTGTATCATCAGAACTGGACCTTTGGGGCTAGATCTGTGTTCCAATCCAGAAATTTCCCAAATGCTCTCATTTTAATAGGAGACAATATGTATAATAACTCAGTGGTGCCCATGCTATACAAAAATAGAGTACTAACCAGAGGTGGTATTCAGCAAGATCTGACCAGTTCTGGAGAACCAGTAGCAGAAATTTTGAGTAGTTCAGAGAACCGGCAAATACCACCTCTGACTGGCCCTGCTCCCATCTATTCTCTTCCTCCTAAGTCTCAGCTGATTGGCTGGGTCTTGTTTTGTTGCCCTGCACAGGAGAACGGAGCTGGAAAGCAGGTTAGTGGGGTGGGGAGGGAATGGGGATTTTGCAGTAACCTTCCCCTACCACGCCCACCAAGCTATGCCCACAGAACCAATAGTAAACAATTTTGAATCCCACCACTGGTACTAACTGTCCAGTTCTGTATGTTCCCCGAATCCAAAAGTAAGCAGTAAGTTGAAGTCTGAGATCCTAAGTCTTGGACCACCAACTGTTCCACTGCCCTATGTGGATATCTGCTCTCAAAGGTGAAACCTATGCCACTAGTCAATAGAGCTGCAGCCAAATGTGACTGACAGCCATAGCAGTTATTTGCATATACCACGATAACTGCTGCTATACAAGTGGAGAAGAAGGAAGAGAAGGAAAAGGATTTGCTCGCTACCACTCACGATATAAAGAAAAGAAGAGTGGCAATGGACAGACAAGATAGCAATGGTAGAATGAAAGGGTCAATTAAAATTGTTGTTTTTGTTGCTGATGGCTGGATTCAACCCTTTCTTAATTTCTCCTAATGCTGTATAATTATGCAGCAGGCATGGAGGGAAATGAAAAAGAAGACTATGCTTGCCACACTAATGTCGTTAAGAGTTCAAACTACTTTTCCTCTCAAAATTGGACACAGCCATTGCCTGGCCAAGCATGCTGCAACTGATCCTGAACTTTACACAGATAAAGAACTATGCTCAGAATAGGAAAGGAGAGATAAATAATGGGAACATGCATTTGGAAAAGCAAGCTATTTAGTACAACACTCATTGTCATTAGAATTTTGTTTTACACTGAGCTTACCAGATTGTAGCACACAAGATGCACAAGTGGGAATAGGTCTTCCCATCAGTGCCACACACTGGCTGATGATCTTTTGGGCAGTCTGCAGCCGTGCCCTTTTGTGGTTGTGGATATTTACTGCAGTCAACCTGCAAAGGTGTTCCAGACAGTTTTAACAAATGCTCTTTGGTATTGCTTATTTTGAACACTCTGCAGAAGACAGCTGTCCAGATTTGCCTCTCTAGTTCCTACATACTGAGCCACTTCTCATCCCATGATTTTATTTACATGTATGCTTGTTTATTTATCAAATGTATTTGCTGTCAATCTCATGTTCCAAGAAAATCTGGGGGTCTTAACATCCAGATAAAACAAACATTCAATAATTATAAATATAAAAATGGATTAAAATTACAAAAATAAAAACAAACTAAAAAAAAATAAGACTATGGAGGGGAGAGGTCAGATGCCTTCTCTGTTAGTGTACCAACCATATCCAGCCAACAGACCTCATGTCAGCCACTGTAGCCAGTTTTTAAGGTCTTTATGGGCTAAAGGAGAGATGATAGATCCTTCCTTTTGTGGCAAGATGTTCCAAAGAGTAAGAGCTAACATAAATAAATAAACCAACTTCTGGATCCCACAGCCAAAAGTAGGATAAGTCAATCATCTTAGGAAAATACAGTTCCACAGATCTCTTGGACCCATGTCATAAATGACTTTAAAGGTAATAACCAAGGGCTTTAAAGGTAATAACTTTGAATTGCACTCAGAAGCAGACCAGCTAGTGTAGTTCATGTAACAGAGGAGTTATGTATGCCATCCTAGAGGCCTGTCCTGATGCATTTTGGACCAATTGTAGCTTCCAAATACTTTTCAAGGGTACCCATGTAGAATGTGTTACAATAATCCAAGCAGGGGATGATCAGGCATGAATGACATCAAAGATCAAATATTTGCTGATAATACAGTAACCTTGAGATATTATTGTATTCAGGCCTTGGTAATAAACTGAAAAAGAAAATTACTAATGCTTTCTTTAAAGATTAGATATATATATATATATGCTGTTCAGCTTCCTTCTGGTATTATCCCACGTCATTGTAGTGCTTTTCAAGTTGTAGCAACGTTTCAGCAGAACCTCATCTGCCATCATCAGGCTTCTGTATTGAGTTTGTATAAAACTCAATTACAGGTTTATACTTTTGTACAAACTTCAATAAGAAGGCCTGATTGATGGCAGGGATGAGGCCATTTCTGCTGGAAACGTTTGCTAACAAAACTTTGAAAAGGGCCACTACCAATGGTGTGGGGATAATAACCCGAAGGGGAAGCTGCAAACAGCAACACATTGTAAAAGTACCGCGAAAAACTTTAAATGTGTATATATATATATAATATATATTATATATATGTTTTTTTTTTAAGCTCTCGCAGGTACTTACATTTGTGCTGGTTTTAAAGCTTTCCTTCGGGTATTATCCCACGTCAATTGTAGTTCTGTTAAAGTTGCCTTGAGAATGTGCAGCATGAGATTTTTCTGCTGAAAACGTTGCTACAACTGTTAAACAGAAAACTTACAATGACGTGCGGATTAATACCCGAAAGGAAGCTAAAAACAGCACATATATAATAATAGTGTGTGGTGTGGTGTGGTGGGTCTGTGTTGGTGTGGTGTGTGTATTTACATACATAAAAGCAATCTCGGCAGCTGAAGCACAATCTAAACATTTTTTAAAAAATTGTGCAAAAAAACATATGTTTCACATCAGAATGAGATATAGAATTCAATTTTAAATTACATAATAGTAATACTTACACATTTTCCTTCATGTGCCATGTCTAGCTTGGATCCACTTCTAAAAAAATAAAGATCTGAACTTAATAAATGAAGGAAATAGCAAATGTGGCAAATGTTCAAAGTAAGGCAGACATTTTAAAACTTGTCAGTGCATATTCTAGGAATGCTTTCAATTTCAAAAAGTTTCTCTTTTGTTAATAGTCACCACTTAATAAAAGAATTCTAATTGTCTACTTTAAGTTAGTTTAGCTTGTTTAGTTGTATTTGTACTTGTAATTTATTATTAGTCTCCCATCAATTCAAGTGTTTCCCCATTTTTGCTATCTGTCACCAAATGGGAAGAGACATACTCATTGGCTTTATAAGTCCAAGGATCAATCTTCACATAACTCAAACATTGTTTAGTTAAATAATGTAGGTAAACAGAGGAGTACACAAACTCTATTTTGAGTTGTGAGCTACAGATGGCTCTTAAAATACAATTCAGCATGAACTTCTGCATTAGCTTGTAGATTAAATTTGCTAGATACTTGGCTCTTTTACTTTATCCTTGAGACTAATGGCATTTTTTGACCTTTAACTAGTGTGCTGTTGTGCTTAAATAGAGGAAAATGGATCACTCACAAGATTTTGGAACATAATTCACATTTGTTAGAATAGGTCTTGCCATCAGTTCCACACACTGGATCATAGATATGAGGACAAGCATACTGGCCTTTTTTGTTTTGTGGATATTGGCTGCAAACAATCTGCAAAATCAATAAGGAGAGATCAGATTGCAATAGGAGTCCCTTTTGCTTTGTTATTTATATTTCAGAAAAACAGAGCTTGTTGAATTCATATCCCTGCTAATTTGGGAAGAAGGCCAAAAAGGCCATATGGTATTTGCTTTAGGAATCCTTTTTTGTTCATTCCATTTTAAGGGCAACCTGAGTTAAAAGGAATGTGGTTAACTATTAATGATTTAACTGGAATGTGGCACAATGGACTAGCTTATTGTGGAAAGAAGTCTATAATACACATTTAGAGGACAAGAAGCAATTTGTTGAAATAACAGCAACGGTTCTTCTTTCTCAAAACATGAAACTAAAAGATCAGCATGCATCTTTGACAATAAAGATCAGCAATCTTCATTAGTGAGTGTTGCTGCCAAGGTCCCTTAGCAGATAAGCTAAGGGAATAGTGAGTGGTTCAGAGCCCAAAGTGGGTGGGTCCTTCTGCTCCTCCTTTCATTCTTTTTGGCATGTTCTTCTGTGCTAATAAGCGGCGTGGTTGCATAAGTTCTACCAGAATTCAAACTCATCGCTTTAATTCCAGGATTTCAAACTGCAAATTACAGAAAATGGCTCTGAAACATAAAGGTCCCATCCTTAACAATTTCCCATTAAAAATTAGATTGTTTATATTGTTTATATTTATTGTTACATATAACAAAGAATCATAGCAAAGTACTAATACTTTAATTCCATGATTGTGAGCATAATTCAGCTGCAAAGCAAAATTGGGACATATATGTCAAACTATAAACTGACCTTATGTCCTGAGATCCCAGGAGCTGAAAAATAATAAAATAAGCAAATAAATAAAAGCTACCAAGACTAAAGGTTGATCTGCATTACACTTAAAATGCTATCCTCCTTAATTCAAGCCATTTTAAGAAAACCTTATTTCGATTGAGACACACTAGCAACAGCTTGCAAGATATTCAGTCTGGACTACAGGTGACCATGGCCGACAATTAACAGTTCTACTGCGGCTGCGCTCTCCCATTTCTCCAATCCAGGAAATTGTCAGCATCTTTTTTCACTGAGTGAATCTTATTTTTCAATTATGCACATACCAATTTATACACCAAATACATATACCTATATAAAGACCAGTCTATTTATGCTGCACCACCTGTAAAGTCATGGAATCAATTATTAACCAATCCATTATCCTCCATTTAGAGACAACCTACTCTCTAATAAACAATTTGGTTTCAGAGAAAAAACACACTATCCTGTAATCTGCAACACTTACACTGCAAAAACATATGGACTGCACAACTCGATCAGGGCAAAGCAATAGACTCAGTTTGTATGGAGTTCTCTAAATCCTTTGATTCAGTGGTACATGACAAACTACTCATAAAACTAACATCTTATGGTCTCTCTGCACAACTGCATAACTGGATGGAAACATTCCTGTCAAAAAGACAACAAATGGTCAGAACTGGGAGCATCCTATCAAAAGTACCTGTCAACAGTGGTGTCCCCCAAGGCAGTGTTCTAGGACCAACTCTCTTCATACTCTACATAAATGA
>BHFT01040082.1:0-23482 GCA_004320025.1 Laticauda laticaudata
CAGCACCTCCTCCTCATGGTCCTTGGAAATTGAGTACTGTTTCTCTCCCCCTTCTCCTTGCCTTGCCTCTTCCTCCTCTGGCAGGGGCTTCAGGGCCTTCAGCAGCAGGGCTTTGAGGGCCTTGGGGCTGGTCCACCACAGCAGCAGCAGCAGGAGAATCAGCAGGAGAGCACCAGCAGCACACCAGCAGCAGCACCAGCAGGAAAGCACGCAGCACCAGCAGCAGCAGGAAGACAGCACCAGCAGCAACAGCCAGCAGCCAGCAGCACCAGCAAACACCAGCAGCAGCACAGCAGCTTCAGAGTCAGCAGCAGGGGGTATGGGAGTGGTTCTGTCCTTCTTGCCAGGCGCTGGAGGAGTAGGCACAGGCTTCCTCTTTTCCCCATGGTGTTTCTCTCAATGTCTCTGGCAGCAGGTCTTTCTTCTGAATGGTGACCTGCTTGTGAGCTGCCTCCTTTTATATCTGGCGAGCTTCTGCAATTCATCCTCCCGCATGTGCAGTGAACACTTTGCATCCACTAGGCATCCGCCTGCATCCTATAGGCGTCCGTGATGCATCTGCGTCATCCGCTATGGCATCCGTTCCTTCCGCTGCGCTGTCCGCTTCGCTGTTCTCCCTGGAAGCCCTGCAGATGTGCATCCGCTTCCATCTGCTTTCATCCGCTAGGCTTCTATGAACGTCCGCTTTAAATCTCGCTACATCCACCCCACGTCCGTTCCCTTCCATTGTTGTCCGCTCTGTTATGCAAAAATTAGGAGGCACTTAGGGCACTTTTGAGAGCGGATAACAACAGATGGAAAATTTGCTCATCCGCTGTGTCCTTTTTACATATGTTTTGCATCTGTTGGCCAGTGTGACCTAGCCTTTAGGACCAACTACTTCTCCCAGTGAGTTTATTGGTGCCAAAATAAAAAAAACAAATCCCTGTGTACTGAACTGATACACTTACAAGCACAATTTAGGGTTGCATTTTTTATCAATATTGTAAGAAAGGAAATTATTAATGGTTAATTAATGGGAATGATTGACATTAATGCAAGTACTGTATATCCCCCAAGACTGCTGAATTTATGGATGATTTCTAAGTTCATTCTACAGTAGAATGGAGCAATAATGGTCTCTTCTCATTCCAATAACTCATACTTTGGTTAAATATCAGTCTCTGGAACTGGGGGTTCAAGGACTTCAGAAATGAACTTTTTATTTATTTATTTTGTAAAATGTATTGGCCACCTATCCAATGGCAGGATAACTTGATAGAAATGTACCAGTATGAATTCTTGGAGATGATCACATTAGTCATCTTGTTTGCAACCATGGTGGAGACTTTTAAAGGATGCTAAGTTGGCAACCATCACTATCTAATCATTTTTTGAAATTGCTGATTTATTATTTGTGAGCTGTTAAAGATCTTCAGAATGACAAGTTTTAAAAATACTGTGTAAGACTGCCTGTAATCCTGAACAAAAGAAAAATTCAATCATAAATTTAAGAATTTAAAGAATTTGAAATAAATAGCAAAAAGCTAAAGATTTCCATCCTAGAAAATTATAATGGACTAAGGAACCAGATAAAATTGGAATATTAAAACTTTTACAATAAGATTTTGGAATTAATTATAAAGTACAAACACTTGTTCATGGGAAATAGATTCTGTTTTGGTTTTTACAAGATATAAGTTAAAAATATCTTTATTTCATAAACTCAGGAGTAAAGGAAATGAAAAATTTTAGGCAGAGAAAAAAATATACTCCAAGATGGTGCAAAACATTATAACAACAAAATTATCAAAAGTGTTTTTGAAGAACTACAGAAAATAGCAGCAACAATATGAATAATGTCAACAATGATATCTTCTTCTATAGGTAGACTATGCCCAATAGATGTTATGGAAGAAATGTCAGAGGTATAACAAATTTTATCTGACAAAATAGAGAAGTGATCAAAAGTGTTTTTACAACCAGGAAGCCAAAAGAATGGTTTAGAAAAGTATCAGTGGATTTACTGTAGAAATAATCTGTTTTAAAATTTAAAAGGGAAATATACAAATGACAAATCAAGAGAATGAACTGGATTTTTTTTCCCTACTGGGTTTAAAAGAGGCTTGAAGAATGATGTGACAATGAAGACATGAAGAGAAATCAAATTGTACACGATTTGAATGTGGTAAAAGAAATAAAGTGATGGAAAGCTGTCTTGGCTGATCAAGGTTTAAAATATGTTGTCAACATCTGTCTGGCTACTCTTTATGAACTTTCTGCTTGACACCAAGATTTGGATTTGTTCATAGATAAGAGATGAAGTATGGGATGAAGAGATAAATGTATGCAAATGACTAAATTTGTTTATGCTTGTGGTCATGAAAGTTGGAAGTCACTTCTTTATTTCTTTTCGCTTTATTATATTTTTACTTTTCTTCTTCTCATTTTCATTTTTTCTCATGCTATTTACTCCTCTCTATTCTCTTTTCTTTCTTTAAGTTTAGTTTGTATTAGATTTTATTACTGTAATAAAAATTACAATGAAATACTTATTAAAAAGGAATGAATGAAGATTCTGTGGTTATTGTTAAATATAAACAGGACCCAAAGTCCAGACTATGCAGAAAGGCCTTAGAGACAGTCAAACACATGGTGGCAGGGTGTAAGGTCCAGCATACACTGAACAGAACAACCAAGTAGCTGGCATTATGTATAGAAACATCTGCACAGAATATGGATTATCCCCTCCAAAGTCCAGATGCATGCCCATGTTTGCTCTATCTTGTTTAGCAAACCCCCTGATCAAAGTAATATTTTTCTCATCATCATATACAACTTAAGGATTCTACAGGGGGGAAAAAATGGCAGAAGCCAAAGTTTCATTTTCTATATTTTCAAACCTACCAGATTTGGCTCTGATCTTCTCCTAGTGATATTCCATAATATTAGAGCAAGGTGCTAGTCTAGAAGACCTCCAAGGTGCCCTTTCCAGCTCTATTCTGATTCTGATTCAGATATACATGTCTGTGCAACTAAACAAAAGAATGAGATTTCTCATCTAATTGTTCTACACAAGACTCGCCACTTTTTCCTATTGTTAAATATATAGTTAGTAGAAAAGGCCTATCCAAATTTCAGATTAATAATTACTTTTTACATCAGATGTTACTTCTATCTTTTTTCTATATTTTTTAACTTTTGCCCCTTTCTTAGGCTTTTAGCTTTCTCTTCTTTTTCTCACTTTATATTAGTTATTATATTAGTTTATATTAGTTAAATATTGGTATTATATTATATATTATAATTATATCAATTATACAATTCTCCTCTGCTATGTAGTACAAAAATTGACTGATTCAAACCTTTCAGCTGGGTCATCAATGTCTTACTAAGATTGATTCACTCTGACTGGTTCAACAAACATGAGTAACCTAGGTACCACACTGAGTTTCTGGATTTGCATAATACATTCAACCACAAACTAACCCAGCAACCTGAAGACCCACTGCATGTCCCCATGTGGTCACATCCATGGAACAAACACACCCAGAAACATTTTTTATCTGCCATATCCTAATGAACATCTGTTAGGTGGGAAGCAAATGACAATATGCACACAATGATTTTAATCATGTAAATTCTGCAACTAGTGTTGAACAGATATCCTGATGCAAGTATGCAATTGGCATAATTGGATTAGCACCCACCACTCTCCTAGCAAAATGAAATATCATAGGAAATGATTAAAAAGGCAGAATATTTCCCTTAAAAGGGAAGTAGAAACTCAGAAAGGCAAAAGCTCATCCCCCACCTTTGTTAATGGGTATGCCATTAAGAGGCCAGAGTATTTTACATAACAAAGCCACATGGCCAGGGAAGATTGCATCAGCCAGCACTTAGGTGAAGCCATGTGGTCCAGACAAAGCCTACAAAGTTAGCTAAGTCCCTACTCCTGGGAGTCTGACAGCCAATGGGATACATTTCTCACACAGGTACAGGAAACACTAAGGTGGGGCCCAAACAGAGGCCATAAAACTCAGGCACTCTCAGCATCTCAGTCCTTTTTCCTTCTTCACCCAACATCTTAAAGCACGTGATCGCCCTTTCTCTCCAGGCCATGTAGACCTGTCCACCATTAAACCATTTTTCCAAGCAGTCACCATGTTTCCGGTATCTTTCTTCCCCACTTGGAACTGAGCCCAGAAGGATATTTCTTCCAACAATACCATTTTGGTTTGCCTCAGGCTCTTATATCTGACATGGCATTGCTTTGGATTACTTAACCTCTCATTCATATTAGAATGCTGGGCTTTTTTCTTAAAAATGGAGGAATGATTGAATGCTAAATATAAACATAAAACATAAAGATAAAATAGTTATGTAAATGTAGTCCCAATGATTGCTATGATTTCAGAAATAAATAATAATCAGGCAAAAACAATAAAACAGACAAAACCTTTTTTTAAGACTAGAAGTTTTATGTGGACATTTTGCTGAAAAAAAGAATAAAGATTTATGAATTGGGGGTTAAAACAAATCTGAGAGAAGGAGAAAGAATAAATGATAATTATCCAATAAAAAGGACAGAATGTATAATTCTATGTTTTCTTTCTTTTACTTCTTTTATTTTTTCTTATTCTCTAGTTTCTTTTTTTCAAATTCTTTTTCTTTTAATATGCATACTCATATGGAAAAATTCTAATGAAAATATTTCTAAAAGGAATAATGAGTGGAGTTAAATTCCGATGCAAACTAGTAAGAGTTGTACATTGTATTTCTAGCTCTGGTTGCAAAGGATCTCTAAGTGGAGCAAAATTAAAAAACAGAAAGTGAAGAGAAAAGTAAACAGAGATATATTAAGAATGTGTCAAAATATCTGCTGTTAAACATAGTGGAGCCAGTGAGGGAATTAGAATTAAGGTTCCCCAGACTGGAAAAGTTTGCTCCAGAGATAAAGAGGAAGGAATGAACTCAAGACTTAGGAAAGATATAAAACTGCAGAGATGGGTACACTTGAAAGAGAGAGATGGATTGGTATCAAATTGCTCACTTGGCAGTTAAGGGAGAGAACATGGATTGTTGGCTTATTTGCAGAACAAATCTGAATTCATTGCCTTGGTGTTTGTATACTTGTGTGATACTATTTGATGTCGAAACATTGCTTCTTAATGACAGCAATCAAAGCTAGAACAGTTCATAACCAAGAGTTTAATGGGGAGATTTTTAACAGGAAGGGGAAATGTTCCAAGAGCATCCAATTATCTAGCTGAAGACTTGGTGACAGGTTTTGTTTGAAGTAAATTGCAAAATTGTTAGAGAAAGTCCACACAGACCAGTTTATCCGATCCAATATTATCTGTGGTCTAAAACAGTGCAACATGACTAAAAAGCAAAGCATTTCCATTTTTACCAGTTATCTGAATAATAATATAGTACATAATAATCTGTATATTTCTTAGAATTTTCCACAACGTCACTTTCATGAGATGATATGCCTATGGCTCTTAAAGGGAATCAGGCACAATCTACATGTTCCAGGCCAGATACTGTATATCAAAGGCTGAATTTAAATTAAACTTGGATAATATTACTACTATTACTGCTGCTGTTGCTGCTGCTGCTGTTAGTTCAATAGGCCACCCAGTTAGTTTGTAATAGCAGCTGTTCTTTGATTATACCTCTATGGCTTATTCTGAATAGCTGCATCAACAAATGGCATGCTGTATACTTTGCATTCACCTGCTGTGTATATATTTAAATCACAAAAGATAATGTTATGCCAACACTACAGTTCTATTTTGGCAAAACAGAATTTAAGGACTGGAAAGCCGATGCTAATGTTTAAAGCTCAAAAGGGCTTACATGCCATTGCAGGTGGATTTTTCAGCAAACAGACATTCTGCAGTGAAGATGACACTCCAATGCAGACAACTTGAATTTGTCCACATATTCCCCATACAAATCCACCACACAAACACCTGTAATAAAGTTAGAATGAGATTTTATTCAAGGGCTAACCCAAGCATATACAATTTATGGGGTTTATTAGTGGTCATTCCCACTTTCAACAGAAAATTAACTCTTCAAAACCTTGTGAAGTAATGCAAGTATGATCAAGGGAACACACAACATATACAAAGTCTGTTGATTAGAAGAATATTATTTACAATAAATTAGACATCATACACACGCCCACATACCCAGATGCTCTTTTCTAGTCTGGCCAAGGAATGTACTGGGCAAGGGGAAAACAAGGGTACTTCAATGATGATAGATGTGTAGACAAATTAGGGGGCTTCTAACAGAAATATGTATAGTTTCCTCTTTGTCCTTTGCCAGAAATATTCCTCATTTATTCTTTTTCAAGTTCACTTCAGCCTTTTGCTGATCATTTCATGACCTGCTATATGGTAATTGACTGTTAGCTATTTTATCTTTGACTGCTATCCTCCAGTGTGGCTTGATTTTCGAGAATAATTTCTTTGTTAGCCTCTGTCTCTTATACCTGATATCCAAATCTGGTCTGGTGGCTTCTCTTTTCGCTCCTGTAAGATGTTTTCATTTTTCCTCAGATTCAAATTCCATTTATCTATTTCTCACAATATTTTATATAATACAACAGTGGGCGCGCAAGTTAATCCTTTATGGCTTTGTTTCAAATCCCAGCAATAACCTCAATTGCAGTGAAAGTCACTACTGATTGTAGACCCATCTTTTCCTTTGTACACATTTTTAACTGGAAACTACTGTAGTAATTATATATCATTCATATGTTTGCAACTGTGTATCATTGCAACTATGTATTGTTCAGGCATTTGCAACATTGTATCACTCACGTATAATCATTGAGCTTCTGTCTCCTCAGTGACCTTTTGCAGGACACGTACAGGGACAAGGAGTTAANTTTAATCTTGCGATCCTGTCTGACCTGGAATTTTGCCTTATCTGAGCTAATTAAAATCATGTGTATTCTGTCTGACCTGGGCTTGACCTAGGCTCTGAATAAACAATCACCCCCTTTTGAATGAGCATAATAAAAGAGTCAGTACTCAGACATTCTGGGCACACTCATCCTGAGGAACTTCGTCTCCTGTCGTTTCCTTCTCCTTTCGCTCCCTATCATGAGGTGCCCATCTAATGCGGGATAGCAGATTCCGCAGCTTCCATTTAGGGGTTATATGCAACAGGAACCTCCATTCCCTCCCCTCTCTACCTTCCATTGACAATGTTGGGCTCAGGATTCCATCGCGCACACACACACACACACACACAACATGCACAAATGGAACATTATTAAGCAACATTGACCTACTGATGTCAAATTCTAACTAAACATCCCAAAGGATTCATACAAAACAATTGACAATATGACATTAATCTTGTATTTCCAGATTAGTGTCATATTGTCAAGAAACCAAAAATTACAGCCATAAACCAAAGGTCAGCAGTAATCAGCTCTGGACTGTGTAGGGTTTTGACTTAAAAGTATAGTTTACATACTACAAAACCAACCTAAAATGTCAAGAAGAATTTGGTTAGTTCTACAATTTCAAAGCAGCAGGATCGTATACTATACAATATAATCTAAATACATATGTTTATAAATGTGTCTGATACAAATTTGATTAATATATACATATATAACTGTGATTAAAGATATGCATGTCATTATAGTTAATTATTAACTCATTATTATTAAATGTGATAACTAAATAAAAGTTTTAACAAACCATATCTTCACCAACTTCTCAAAAAATTATCAACCAATTCTATGCTGCAATCCTTCCAGCTGATTTGTACTTATGTTAAAAATCACCAAATCTTATCTGAGAAGTCTACTCCAAATGGACTTTTTCCTTGTGCAGTAGTGAAGTAGTAAGAAAGCAATTTACTTGATCCTTACAATATAACTTTTAAGTTTTTCTGTATTGATTTTTGTCTTTTCTTCCAGCAGATGGATACACCACCACCACTCCCTCCAAAAGCCAAAGAGAACTGGTTTGCAGGTAAGTACCATTTGTACTTGCTGTGACCACGGGCACAGAAAGATCCTTGCAAATAAAGATGATGTTAGTAGGATCAATTTTGCATCATGTCAATTTCACTGTTATTTTTTTTTTAAATGAAAGACAGTTTAAATAATCGACTAGGTCTGGCAAAGAGTTGATAAGTGACAAAGAAGGTATTCACATAGAATCCATTTACTAACTGTGCTGCAAATATAGGAGTTGATGAGATTGCTGTTAAAATGAGCTGCAGGGATTGTATAACTACAAGAGAAAACTATTAGTGGGACCAAAGTCCTGGATATATTGTATGAAACCCAAAATACCTAAGACTACAAGGTGCTACAAGAGATAAATAATAATTGCAAGGCAGGGACTAGCTCAATTCTTCCCCCAATTCTCCCTCCCTTTCCACATACCTTGCAGGCGTCTTTTTTATTCAATATATGCAATTTCTCTCTGACATATTAAAAAATCATTTTTTTCTTTGTTCTGAGAAACACATATACATTTTTCTCTCCATTCTTCCCTCCAGCCATACAATGGACATAAACATACATATGCATGAAACCTTTTTAAAAAAGCTATCAGATCTAGGCTGCGAAAATACAAATCCAAAAAATATACAGCATACCCAACTTAAACACAGCATCCCCCAAAACCCAGAATCATGGATCACTGCATACTTTCAATTCAACAGATAGAAAATCAAAGGAATGCCCATGGGACCAGCATTTTCAGGACTAACAGCAGAGACCATAATAAAATGCCTGAAATGCTCCCATACATGCAGACAAATCTATGCATCCAGTACATAGATGACCACCTGTAATTAAAAAAAGTCCAGCTAGAGATCACATACAAACCCATTAACAACATCTTCAAATGACTATAATTCATTAGGGAAGAATAAAACAAGAACATGGTACCCTTCCTTTATATCCTCATCAGTAGAGGCAGTACTGGCAAATTAGAAGCACAAATCTATTGGAAAACCATCCATGTGAACCAAGTGCTCCACTACCAAAGTAACAACCCAACCTCCCACGAGACAAGTTGTGTAAGAACACTATTCAAGTGAGCAGTAATACACTGTAACAACCTGGAACATCAGAAAAAGGAAACAGATCAATGATAGAACATCTTCCAGCAAAATGGATATCTACACAACTCCATCCAAAAGTGCCTTAGCACTCAACCAATATAGCACAACCAACACAAGCTTTAAAAAGGATAACACTGCCATACACCAACAACTTCTCAAATATCTCACGAACGGACTATTACAGCTACATGGCATCACTGTAGCAGGAAAATCAACTAAAGCTCTCCAAAACATCCCAAGTAAAGCCCATGTCCCACTGCACCAATGGATGCAAAGAGGATGTAAAACGTTAAAAAAAGCTTGGCCTCCATTGGAAAAACGCTATGCCCCCCCAAATTTTTTGCCCCCCAATTGTAATTTTACCTTTATTATTTTTTCCCACTTGCACATTTACTTGTTTCATACGCTCTATCCCTCCAGCATCCATCCACTGAGATTCATCCGCCCAAGAAGTTTTGAGCTACACAAAACATTTTGAACGGATGAACTTCCGCTGCGTACGATGTACATCCGCGACATATACGAGCAACAAACATTCTATGTCCATTATCATCCGTTAAACTCCGCTGTATCCTCTCGGCATCCTCTGGTTCCCCTCAACTGCAGCTGAAAACGGAAAGAGGGAGGAAGCGAAAGGTACATGGAACATCTACACAGCGTTGATAGTAGCACGGAAATAGAAAGGATGTAAGAGGATGCATCTCGTATATAAAGGATAAAAACGGACAAAACGTTTGTATCTGGGACGTACTCGGATATTTAGGATGTCTGGAGTATGTCTAGAGTATGTAATAGGACACCTGCGGAAAAACCGATATTTCCTATAAAAAGGGGAGGAAATCACCTGGATCTCAGTATGAGTTCAGCAGCTTGGGTGTACAGACCTCTTCACCCTTGGTTTGCTCTTTCCACATCATCCATGGCTCTCCATCATGGATCATGACACAATCTGTATGGTAGCTGCCATCATTCAACACCAGAACCAAACCCTGTTCAAACTGTTTCTCCTTTTATACACAAGGAGAAGAAGGAGACGTCCAAGAGCTGTGTGGGTCCGAGGATGAATCGTGAGAAGAATGGAGTTTGGACTGTATGACCACCTGATGGTGGAGCTGAGGAATGAAGACCCTAGTGCATTCCATCACTTCATGAGGATGCCACCAGCCATGTTTGACGAACTTGTAGAGTGTCGAGACTCAGGTTAACTAGACCGAGCACCAACTTTCCGTCCCAGCCTGGACACTGGACTGAAGGTGCACTGACTCTGCGCCACCTGGCCTCTGGAACCACATACAAAAACATGCAGTATGCCTGGAGGGGCCACACAAACACATCAGAAAAGTGGTCAGAGAAGTGCAGGCCATCATTGAAGAATATGTGGAGGAGCTCCTCAAGTGTCCCACCACTGAACAAGGCTGGAGGAAAGTTGCAGAAAGACTGGTATCAGAGGTGGAACTTCCCCACACTGTGGAGCCATAGATGGAAGCACATGGCCTGCAAAGCTCCAGCCAACTCAGGGTCCACTTATTTCAACAACAAGGGCTTCTTCAGTATCATCCTCTTTGCCATGGTTGATGCTGACTACAAGTTCATGTACATCGATTCTTCAGGCAACGGGTCAGCTTCAGATAGCCAGGTTACCAATGCCAGTGACCTCAAGGATGGGCTGGAACGCAACGTCATCATGGGTTTTCCAGATCCAAGATCCCCTACCCAATGACACAAAAGATGTGCCCTACTTCATCATGGGTGAGACGCCTTCTCCCTCAGAACCTACCTCATGAAGCCCTACGCTTCAAGATACCTCACCCGTGAAGAGAGGATCTTCAAACAACAGGCTGTCCAGGCAAGACGGGTGGTGGAGAACACCTTTGGCATCGTGGCCAACAGGTTCCAGATTCTTCTCACCACCATGCAGCATGACCCACAGACTGAGGAGCATCGTGGAAGCTTGCTGCATCCTGCACAATCTCATGCGCACCCACTACCCAGTGTTGCAGAACAGACTTGTGGACCGTCAACAAGGGAATGGGGACATGGAGCCTGGTGAATGGAGGCAAGGACGAAACCTGAAAGACACTGTGGATGTACAAGGCCCCAACAGAACTTCACGTGAAGAGAAGAAGCAGTGCAACCTACTGTGCAACTCCCCAGCTGAAGCAATGGAGTGGCAAGACAGGATGGTAGATGGTTAATGGATGCTTCCTTGAAACTGTGGCATAACACTGATGAGATTGTTCCATGTATGTTGAGTGGCCCTACAATGAATAGGGCATTAATAAAGAGCTTTGTTTATTTTGAAATGTATTATCAATGAATAAACTGTTATTGATAACAAAAGGTCCATATGTGTGGCAGCTGGAAGGTGGACCATATATATTCCCACTATGCTTGCACTGGAGGTTTATCTATCCCACAACTATCCTTATCTATATCCCAAACTATCCTTACCTATCCCACAAGCATGCAAAGGCTTAATCATTTTTTCAAAGTTTCACCCAACACTTTATAAGTAAAAAAAATGAACCAAGTGTGTTAAAGCAAAGATAACCTTTTATAATAACTGTCTTAAGTAAACCGTATGACTTTATTAAAAAAGCAAATGATAACCAAGTAAAGTGTCTTAAGCAAGAGTAAAGTGAACAAGTAACAACTCAGTCTCTGGCACTATTCTCAGTCACTCTGAATCATGTCCATGGTCTCAGCTGTTAAGCGGCCAGGGACTGTGGAAGTGGCTGTGGCTTGAGTGCTGGTCTGAGGCGCCATTGGGGTGCTTGGCCCCGAGAGTACAACAGGGGATGGTGTGTTCAGGAAGCTGTCCGAGAGCTGACTCAGTCCTGTGAGGTTGAGAGGGCCTTCATCAAGTACCTGGGATGTGAGGCAGAAGACTGATGACAGATTGTCCGTTGACGGGCTTGGCTGTGGGTGGAAGAAGGAGGAGTGTAATGGTGCTGTCTGGTCTGCAGCTGGTGTAGGAGTGGTGTCTGTGGCGTGCGATGAACCTGGGCCTGGACTGGGAAGGTCTGCTTCGCTGTGGGAAGTCCTGGTAGTCGTAGCCTTGGTAGGTGAGGGGGCTGTTGAAAGCTGTGGAAGGGCTGTGACATCACCTGGGGTGGAGGAGCAGACCTGGACTAGGTTGGAGCAGCTTCAGCTGGCCTGAGGGTTGTGCAGAAAGTGCTGTGATCTTTTCCTTCATCACCTGGTACTGGGCCTCGGGCATATCCCTCAAGATGTGGCTCACGTAGGTGATGAAAGTGTGGGCAGCAGGAGGATGCTCTGTCCAAGTGGACCAGCTGAGAGAGAAGTTCTGTGCTGGTCTTCATTGTGTCCCTGATCTCCAACAGGACAGTGTGGCTCTGGCTCTCCAGTCTGCCTCTCTGCTGCATCCTGTGGAGCTGGGGGTGGCAGTAGGGGTGCGTTGGTCTCTGGTGGCTGCCCTCTTCCTCCATTTGTGACAGGGGATCCTCCAAGTCCTCCGGCATGGGGTGTGCAGCTGTCGGGGGGGTCTCTGCCGTGGGGCCCTCTGAAGACACCTGCCTGGACAGGCTCGCTGGCTCCTGGCTGGAAGAGGCTGGCTGTCTGTGAGCTGT
This sequence comes from Laticauda laticaudata, assembly GCA_004320025.1. NCBI lineage: Eukaryota > Metazoa > Chordata > Lepidosauria > Squamata > Elapidae > Laticauda > Laticauda laticaudata. The sequence goes on from BHFT01040082.1 coordinate 12,684, forward strand.
CTGAGGGAGTGGGGTGTCAGAGGGGCTGCTCCTCGGTGGGGACCTCACCTCCAGGAAGCTGCACTTGGCCATGACATACATCTCCCGGTCAGTGAGCTAGAGAGTGGCCTGGCCAGATTTTTTGAGGTGTAGCTTGCCATACAGGTGTGCATGTGCTTTCACCATCCCAGGAGTAACATCTGCAGTGTAGCCAGGCTCTCTGCTTGTCCCTCCAAGCTGCGTGTTTCTTTCTTGGTGTCACAATAGAGTCTGTGGCCCTTTCTCCAGAGGTACTCATTCTCTCAGCCATTCCAGCACCTCATCCTCATGGTCCTTGAAATGGTGTACTGTTTCCTCTCTCCCTTCTCCTTCCCTTGCCTCTTCCTCCTCGGCAGGGCCTTCAGCAGCAGGGGCTTCAGGGGCTTCAGCAGCAGGGCTTGAGGACCTTGGGGCTGGTCCACCACAGCAGCAGCAATAGCAGTAGCATTTGCAGTAGCAGCAGCACCAGCAGCACCAGCAGCAGGAGAAGCACCAGCAGCAGCAACTCCAGCAGCAGCAGCAGGAGAAGCAGCAGCAGCTTCAGTCAGTGCCAGGGGGTGGGATGGTGGTTCTGTCCGTTCTTGCCAGGGCTGGCACGAATAGGCACGGACTTTCTCTTCTTCCTGACTGACGAACCATGGTGTTATTCGAAAGATATGTGGCAGCACGTCTTTCCTCTGAATGCTGACTGCGTGCGAGCTGCATCCTTTTATATCTGCGAGCTGACGCAATTCATACTCCCCGCATGCACATGAACGCTTTGCATCTGATATACATCTGCTATGCATCCTATAGGCGTCCATGATGCCTCCGCCCCTTCCGCTATGCGTCCGCTTCGCTATTCTCCCCCGGAACCCTTGCGGATGTGTCATCCACTTCCATCCGCTATCATCCACTAGGCTTCCTACAAACATCCGTTAACAGCCCGCTATGTACTACCCCGTCCGTTCTTTTCCGGTCTGTTTCCGTTCTGTTTATGCAAATTTTCACCACTTTTTGGAGTGGATGACAACGGATGGAGCCACCCCCGAAATTTTGCGTGTCCGCTGTATCCGCTGTATTATGCCGCTGTATTATGCATACATTTTGCGTCCATCGGCCAGTGGGACAGGGCCTTAAATAAAAAAAACCAGCAGTCCCAGAAGAAGAAAACAACAAGTGTCATCTACAGCATACAGTATAAGGACTACAATAGCCACCATGTCAGACAAAGAGGCAAAAGACTAACAGAGTGTATCCATGAACACCAACTAGCAGTCAGAAGATATGATGAAGACTCCTTAATTTCACAACACATGGGCAGACTTAATCATAGTTACAACTGGATTATGACCAAGCCAAGTCCAAAAACACTAAAGAATTCCTGGAACTCTGGCACTGAGACAAATTGGCCATCAGCAGGCACAGCTCCCACTCCTGCCAGCATCCGAATAGAGACAACTGAACTTCCTTGTTTTTTCTTTGAAGACATTTTGCTTCTCATCCAAGAAGCTTGTTCAGCTCTGACAGTGGGGGATGGAAGGAGCTGAAGAGAGTTTCTTAGATGAGAAGGAATACATCTTCAAAGAACAAGCAAGGAAGTCCAGTTGCCTCCTGAAAAAGGTTGTACCTTTGGGACAACCATGACCTGGATGGCTGAGAATCTCTACAGATTTCTGGCCAACATCATTTTCAGGGTCAATGAAATTACTGACACCCTCCACATCATGTCAATGTGGTAATTTCTAGGGGATTCAGCAATACAAGTATTGATCAAGGAAAGTGTCTTGTCTGTGGCTGATCAGAATACTTCATGTCTTTTCTGCTTAAACCCTGCTACCTGAGGTCAAGGTTGTCTTGATCTAATGAATCGGTGCCAAGCAAATTCTATCTTATCCCTGCTAAAATTCTTCTTAATACCCAAAGGGCATCATAGGAAAGACACTCTATTTAGTAGTCTTCTGTATTCATCTGCAATATGAATGTTCCCATAAAATTCAAGAATCTCCTTTATTTCTCTGCATTTGACTCATTAATAAGTATGACAGCTGAGGAAACAAGAATTGGGGGCGGAGGAATGCTTTTAGCTTTTCCCATTTCCTGTAATTCGATATAAAACAATACAACATAAATCTGTTTTTTAAAAAAATCTGGGACATCAGTAGTCTAAATAATAGCAAATCAAGTCATAAGCACTATGCAGTTCTTTTAAATGCACAGTGACTCAGCTTATATGTTGTCAGACTTACAGAAAGATGATCTGGCATAAAAAGTAGGCCACAATGAACACATTAAAGAAATCTATTTGTTTGCACAACATTCATCTGCTACAGTACAACAGTAGCTATTTTTTCTGTATTTATCATGTAAAATTAATGTTTTTACAGCACTGTTAATGTTCAGGCAGGAAACTAGTTACCAAATATTCTCAAAGAGAAATCTCTGTATCTAGAGATACACTGTACATAAGTTTCTAACCACCACCACCCCCGATTCTTATTAAAAGTCTGTTAAAAGCAGGGGTGGGATTCTACCAGTTCGCACCTATTCGTTAGAATCGGTTGTTAACATTCTAAGCAGTTCGGAGAGCCAGTTGTTAGAAGAAATTACTGACGTAATCCTGGAAAAAAGGCAGGAAGAAAACATTCTGCTGTTGCTTACAGAAACTGCTTCTCCATTAACCCTTATTACATTCTTGGCAGGACTAGACTTCCTGTCTCAGGAACTNCTTTGCTTGTGTGAAGTGACCATTCAAAGTTACAGTGGCACTGAAAAAAGTGACTTATGATCATTTTTCACATTTATGACTATTGCAGCAACGCCACTGTCATGACAGGCCAGGCGAGGAGATGCGTGCCTCAACGTGAGTGATATTGAGTTGGCCACACCCAGCCAATAACATGACCACCAAGCCATGTCCACCCAGTCACATTATCACCAAGCCACACCCACCACCTAAGGCACACCCACAGAACCGGTTGTTAAAAATTTGAATCCCACCCCTGGTTAAAAGTCTGTGGTGTCATGCCACACAAATAAGCAAAAGAAAAACTTAGGCTTACATTGTACTTCCTGACTATTGTTTTATTATATTGTTCACAAATTGTGATCAGAACAGTTAGTTTCTGACATAACCATAAAAACTTTCCACTAACAATTGAATACAGAATACAATTGAAACATGTATTAAGTAAACAGTATGGCCTGCGTGCTTTAATACACCTAATATACTTGCAATTTGACTTTCTTGAATAGAAACAAACAATTCAGTTTATAAGGTATTAAAACTGAAATGTAAGTTAATATTTGGTCTATGAAAAGAAAAATTATAATATAAATTGGGGGGGGGGAGAAATAAAGAATCCTGGTATTAAAAATATGGAACATACTTCTAATTTTTAAAATTAATTTATCAGAAAATATTACTACAGATTTATTGGACTCTCTAAAAAGGAATGGACATGAGACCTTTTATGCTGATCATGTATCAATTTGAAAATTAACTTCAATGAATTAGCCTTGTTCTTAACTTTATTGTGGTTTCAAATTAATAGGCATGCTAGCATAACTTATGTAAAGAATATATTTATGGATCTCAAAGTGGTGTTGAATTATATTTCTATAATATATATTTTGTCATTTTATGAAGACTTGGCTATATGGAGCTTGAAACACAGCAAAAAGATAATTTTATATAACTGGAAAGAAAGTCAATATCCTGTTTTTAAGGATAAGACTGAAATAATAACTCCGAAGATGACATAGAAAAGCAAATATCATAATCTTGTATTCTGATGATAGATCCATTTAAAGAAGAGAGTTCAATGGAGTATTCATGAGTGCATGCTGTGATAAAAGTAGATCAGTTTAAAAAAGTTTTGCTTACATATATAAAATCCTACAATGTGGTAAAAACATTTTTGTTTAAATAAATAAATTCCTATAGTCACTTGCGAAATCTATAGATGCTCTTTAAGATGAAAAAAACCCAAATATAAAATATATTAACTAATCTAAAGGTCCTGTATGTTCAAATATGCACCTCTCAGAATGCTCAGAGTAGCAACAATTCCCATAATGATGTTTCATTTGAGCAATCAGAATTTCCATTTCCTTTCTGAACTATTTTCATTATGAAAACTGGTCTAACCCATAAGGACAAGAACTTCATTAAAATACTCCCCAATGGGCTCTCTTTTTATGACCCACTGCCCTAATTAGATTTTTGTCAATAGGAGGTACAAAAACATATTCCTCAAATCCTCAGAGCTGCAAGAGACTGCATACTCTGCTTACAAAGAGTACTGTTTTGCTATCGTTTTTCCCCTTCTCTGCATTTATATCCAACTAGATCTATTATATCACCAGAAATCCATCCTGGCCTTAGCATTTTTGGAAACAAAGGTCATATCTCAAGTCTATAAATCATCTCTAATCTGCACATTACAATTAATTGTTAATGTCACGTAATCTCATGGATGTGAAATGGGTGGTCATATCAATTATTTAAATAAATAAATTATAATAAAAAATAACTAGAAAAAGTATGTTTTACTCTTTAATTCTTGTACTGTGCAAACAGAATATTCAGAGATACTTATAAAGTAAAATACTCTGAAACTAAAAAATTGACAGACAAAAAGAAAAGGAATTGTTTATGTTTTCAGGTTTACAGTGTAAAATTGTTAATAATATACAATTAAGGAGAATACAGATGACTAATCATCAACTTTATTACAGAATTAAAGTTTTGTCAATGGAGGCAATCTATCAGAAGAAATTATTAACAAATGGTATCCAAATTTGACTAAAGCAATTGTCCATCATGGATTTTTTAAAACATTTGTACTGCTATTTTTTCTGTAATGCCATTTAGAATACTTTTTGGAATTATATTCATCCATTGACAATCCTGCTTCATATTCCAATTTTCACATCAACAAATCCATTTGCTAACAATAGAAATTCAGTTATTTTTATGCAACACTTTTACCTATTATACAATATGCAGGCTGTTGTGTATAGGAATATTTCAAATACTTAAATCCGATTGGCCGAAAAGGCGCCATCGGATTGGCTGTTTAAGTACTGCCGCAATTGGCCGCCTGACGGCGGGAAAGCTCAAAGAGCTGTCATTGGCCGTAAGCCACGTGCAGTCGCTATAAAAAGGGCTGCCGCGTCTCCGGCAAGACTGTTCTGTTAAAAGTCACTAAGAGTTTATTAAAGAGCTGTTTGTTTGGAACTCCTGTCTCCCGTATCTTCTTTTCAGAACAGAACACTAATGATGAAGGTGGAATCATCCTAGAAGAGTGAGACCGAAGCACGCGGCATCAAGAACCGAGCAACCAAAATGGCCAGTAACAATGCGCCGCCCGCACCATTCAACCCAGCCAAACAAGATTGGGAGTCATACACAGACCACTTTCTAATGTTCCTGGAAAACAACGAGCTACAAGAAATAACCGATCAGAGGAAGAGAGCCATATTCCTCACTCACTGTGGCCCTGCCGTTTTCAAAATGGCCAAGGCATTAGCCAAGCTGTGGGATGTAAAACAGATGGCATGGCCAGAATTAAACCAAATGCTACGAGCCCATTACGCACCTGTGGTCTCCAATCTCATTAAAAGGCACAAATTTTATAAGTGAGATCAACGAGAAGACGAGAGCATCGGAGATTTCGTAGCAGTCCTGAGAGATATCGGAGGAGCCTGTGAGTTTCTCAACATGAACGAAGCCATGAGAGACCGCGTGGTCCTCGGGTTGAAGGACGCTACACTCCAAAGCAAGCTACTGAACAGACCAAATATCACAGTGGCTGAGGTCATTGCAGAAGCCACCGCAGCTGAAGCAGCCAAGAAATCTGCAGCCACCATGCACCAAATGAACTCAACAAATCCAGAAGCACAGAACCAAACTCGAGAAAAGAAGGTGGAAGGAACACAAAAACAACCCGCCGCGACTGCCCACCACGAAGACCTCAACTCCCCAAGCGATACCGATGATGACAATGAAGAATCCATAGGCTTCAGTCAGAAAGAAAATGGTGGGAAAAAAGAGGAAGGAGGCGAGAATTCTAGTGTGCTGGATGCGGATGGGACCACCCGCGCTCCGAATGCAGATTCCTGGATGCCATTTGCAGATTTTGTGAAAAACGGGGGCACATTGCAAGGGCCTGCCGGAACAAAAAGAGCTATAGTCCAAAAAGACATGGCAGCACACACACCCCAGAAACAGAGATAGACAACCCGGAACCCGATGGAGCCAGGAGAACAGAAGCAGGCGAATGAATGACAGAGAAGAAACACACCAAACAATAATCATAGGAAATGCCAGGGCAGCAAACGCAAAAAAGGTCCGAATAAGCGTAAAAATCAAAGGGAAGTCCTGTGAAATGGAAGTAGACTCCGGATCATACCTGTCAATGGTATCATGGAACACCATCATAGGCAGACATCAAGCGAAGAGAACTGGAACAGCAAAGCCTAATACTCAAAGTGACCAGGAAACCGAATCCCGGTAGTGGGTCTTGGACATTTCCTAATAGAATTCAAAAACCACGCTGAAGTACTTCCTCTGACAATTGTGACCGTGTTCCCCTAGCCTGTTGGGAATCGAATGGTTCACCCGCCCCTGGGAATCAGAGTGACAGGAATCAACAGCGTCGCTGAGACCGATTGGAAGGGAGAGCCTGCTGAAAGAGTTCCGGACGTATTCGACAGACCCAGGCAAGTACAAGGGGACCCCTATAACATTCAGCCTAGACCCTAAAATAGCTCCCATCAGGCTCAAAGCCAGATGCGTTCCCTTTGCCTTAAAGCCGAAAATAGATGAGCAGCTTAACAAACTCATTGCACAAGGGGTATTAGAGCCAATCGACCATGCAGATGGGAAACTCCATCATAACCCTGTCAAACCAGATGGTTGGTGCACATCTATGATGATTATAAGGCTACCCTCAATCATGCACTACAGCAAAGCGCGTACCCAGTTCCAGTAGTTCAACATTTGTTGCATTCATTAGGGGGAGGAAAATTTTTCGCAAAACTTGATCTCACGCAAGCATATCAAACAGCTGCCAGTTGACCCTGAAACTGCATAGACTATAGTCCACGCTCGAGGGGCATTCAAATGCAACAGACTTCAATTTGGCGTTAGCATTGCCCCTGGCGTTTTCCAAAGCCTAATGAGGCACCTTCTAAATGGATTAAAAGGAATAGTTCCCTATTTTGACGACAATATTAGTATCAGCTAAAAAACAAATAACAACTAGAGGACAGACTGAGGAGGTCTTGCAGAGATTCAGGGAAGCAGGGCTTAAAGTCAAAGAGAGAAAATGTCAACTAGCCACTAATCAAGTCAAATTCTTAGGCTATCTTATAGACGAAAAGGGAATGCACCCCACTGAAAAGAAAATATAAAAGCGATTAAAGATGCACCCAGACCTAAAGAACAAAACAGACTTACAGGATTCTTAGGTCTCATTAACTTCTACAATGTCTTCCTTCCCAAAGGCAACCGTAGCAGAGCCATTACATCGACTACTAGATAAAAAACTGTTTGGAAGTGGGGCTGCCTGAGAACAAGCAGCATTAAGGACTTATTAACATCAAAAACCGTTTTAATACAATACAGCAACAGTCTGCTGCTGACGGTCACCTGTGATGCATCGCCTTTGGAATTGGCACCATACTGAGCCACAAGCTACCAGATGGCAGAGAAGCTCCAATCACTTTCTATTCCAAAATGCTGTCAAAATCTGAAAGGAACTACGCAACTTGACCGAGAAGCCCTTGCCATCAAAGGAGCATAAAGAGATTCCATGAATACCTTGTATAGTAGGACATCACAGACCACAAACCCTACTAAGAATTCTGGCAGGGAACAAACCAACCCCAAACATCCTATCGTCAAGAATGATGAGATGGTCAGAATTCCTAGCCATGTACAATTACACACTCATCCATCGACCAGGGAAAAACTATCACCCATGCAGATGCCTTAAGCCGTTCCCCGCTGCCCAACAAAGAGGGCGACCCAGCTCCCACCATCACCACTCTTCAGATCAAGACATGGCCGAATCTGCCATTAACTGCAGCATTAACTGCCATTAACTGCATTAACTGTTAACTGCCAATTAACTGCAGCAGACGTCACTAAAACTACGCAAAAGACCCACTGAGAGCTCCAATTCTGCATTGGGTAGGTAAGAGCTGGCCGGATGAGGATAGAGGTGAGACCTTTAAACCTTTTTGCACCCGCAGACTGAACTGTCCCTTGAAAAGGGCTGTATACGGGGGAGGACAAGGTGGTAATTCCCAAAAAAATTGCAGGAGGAAGTATTGTGCATGTTGCACGAGGGACACCCGGGCATAGTAAAAATGAAAGCCCTGGCCAGGAGTTATGTCTGTGGCCAGGGCTGTACAAAGACATTAAACAAGGGTGGCAACATGACATGACTGCCAAAATCAAGGCCTACTCCCCCTCTTGCACCAGTCCTGGAATGGGAAACTCCCAGAAGCCCATGTTCGAGACTCCATATTGATTTTGCTGGGCCAACAAAAGGGAACACTTATTTAATTATTGTTGATGCTTATTCAAACTAGTTAGAGGTTATTCTTATGGCGTCCACAACTTTTGAAACATGAAACAATTGAAACAAACTTTTTGCTACACATGGACTGCCTGATGTAGTAGTTTCTGACAATGGCCCCCAGTTTACCACCGTAGTTTTCGAACAATACCTGGCCGCAAAGGCATCCGACATGCCTAACAACGCCGCTGCACTTCAAATGGATGAGCTGAACGCATGGTTCGTTATACTAAAGAAGCCCTAGACAAACTGGACATGGGGGACATCCAAGATAGGCTAAATAAACTGTTAACGATTCAGCATATCACCCTAGCACAACCACAAACAAAAGCCCAGCAGAACTCCTCATGTGTAGAAAATTGCATTCCTACCTAGATACGACTACACCCCACCTACACCTGTGAAAAAAAACCCTGACTCCTCAAGTAATATCACTCCTTTGCCATTGGGAGACTTTAGTCTAGACCAAAAATCTTACTGGGGACCCATTATGGCTTCCAGCCCCAGTAACACAAATTACAGGGCCTGGTCATACGGCTTGCACTAGACGATGGCAGAAATGGAAATGACACATCGACCAGCTTCACTCTAGACATTGGAATGCAACACTAACCTACCTAGCTCCGAAGCACCGCCGCAAATACCACCCCCAACAAACAATCCAAAAACAACTGAGGAGGGGGGGAAACACAAAATAATAAAAAGGGGAGAGATGAACCACCAATAACACGACAAAAATACAACACAAACCCGGATCAAAAAGGATTTATTTTAAAGAGTTGTTGCATATTTTTTTCAGGAAAAATCCTAGGCCTAAACTTTGAATTATTGAGCAGGGTCAGCAAAGATGAAAACATGGGCTTCTTTCACTGCATCCAGTCCTCAAAATAATTACTCCTAAATATTTAAATTCACCGTGCTAATATGCGTTCCCATATTTTGTGGAAGCTCTTCTAATAAGATTCTATCCACATGACATGATATATAATAAAAAACCTGGAATAAAGTACTTCTGGGAAAGAAATGGAGATCTAAAGATGGCTCCTCTAAAGGCAGAGCCAACAACCATACTGCAAATCAACAAACAACCATACTGAAAAATCAGTGAGTAGATTGGCTCTTTTTAATTCCTTTGTGAAGAAGAAGATTGAGATTGCCACAAGTGCCCCAACAGTTGCTCATCACATGTAGACTGCAGGATAGCAGGTTTAGAGCTCTGGAAGATGAAGAAATAGCAATATTGCTCAAACCACAGTCAATGCCTTCAAAAGAACATTGGGTTTCCATATTTCCTTTTTTAAACACTTTCAGAAACTGCTTGATAATTACTCTTCAGCTCTTCGAAATCTATTATTCTAATTTACCATTAGAAACACTAGTTGAGTTTGTTCAATCCTTAGGGAAAGAAGTTTTTAAATACAAGTTTAAGAAGTTAAAAAAGAATGTATGGGGAGGAATAAACAGCAAAAGGTTGATTAGAACTTTGGTTTTGGAAACTTACAAATTGACTAAGGGTCCAGATGGATTTGAAATAAGATTTTGGAATTAATTTTCATGGGAAAATGTTTTTTTTTTTAATTTTGATTTTTTTTTTAAAAAAATGACAGGATGAAACTTTAAAATGTGGACACTAGAAGGAATTAAAAGGAGGTAAAGATTACAATTAAAGGAGAAGAAACTTTAATTTGATATTTTAATTTTAGACTTATTGAAGGATATTTTTTACCAAGGGACCCAGACCCACTGGAAACTAGACTGTGAGTATGTGGCACAGGCAGTCCCAAAGCCCAGTTGCCTTTATAGTTTAGCTTTAACCCTTATATCTCCCTAAAAACAGTAGAACAAAGGTGGAAGGTAGGATAGTAAGTAGTTCCTTCTGTGTTCTGCACCCTAGATGAAACAATTTGATGAGCAGAGATAATAATTCCAAGATAGTATTTGTTCCGTCTGGAAAGAAGCGTGTGAGACCGGGTTCCAAACAACAAGTCTTTATTTCAAACCGCTAGTCAAAAGATACAGAACATAGCCCAAGCCGCAGCAGCCCTTTATATAGCGGCTTGCCTGCCAGCTTGTGGCCAATGACACTTGTTTAATTCTTCCCACCGCTTGGTGGCTTCCAGATTGGTTCTTAGCAAACCAATCCATAAGTGGCCTTTTCGGCCAATCAGAACGAGGGACTTGGAATCTACCAAGTTCCATACAGAACACCCC
>BHFT01040086.1:0-22526 GCA_004320025.1 Laticauda laticaudata
AAGAGACGAGATGCTTCCAGAGCCTCCATGGCCTCTTACCCATAACAGCACGCAGGCTTCTCTGGCAAGAAATTGGCAGATGGACATTAGAACCGAATGGAAAGCTAGGCATGCTCGGCTCCCTTTACAGGAGAAGAGGCTTCTCCTACTGTTGGGGAAAGCCTGGATCCCTTTTTGGACAGAACCAGGGACAAGCAAAAGACCTGCCCTCCCAGGGAGGCAGCTTTTGAGTTACAGGCTCTCATCCCTCTACTAGCAAGGAAGCCTCTATTTAAATCAGGGGGATAGCTGTGTGCGGCTTCCCCGTCAAACAATAAGGGCACTTTTTCCCCAGAGTGTCCGCTCCCTCAGGACCGAGTTAGACAAGGTCCTTTGCTAACCGAAGAGGACGTCCAGGGCAAGAGGGGAAGATACCTTTAGGGGTATTCAACAGAGCCGCTTCAGGTAGCAACAAGTGACACCCGACTCCTCATACCACCCATAGGGGGCTGTCTGGGGACCTGTTCCTGGCATGGAGGTGGGAACAGAGACGATGGACGTTTGATGCCTGTTCAACCTTAACGGTCGGGTCCTCTCTCTTAAGATTCTCTCTCCGTCACTTCCTCCAGAGCCTTTTGTGGGGTGCTGCCTATCTCGTTCCAGGGACGCCCTCAAAGAGGGATCTCAATGGAATCAGTGATCCACCATTTGCTGACATTTGGCCATCCCAGCCGGTTCCTAGTGGACCAGTGAAGAGACAAAGGTTTCTATTTCAATGGTTGTTGTGATTTCCAAAGGTCTTGTGCGGGTGGCGATGCAGATCCTCAACCTAAAGAGGGCTCAACAGACATCTAGTTCTACCCACCTTGAAGGTTCAAGTGCACTCCCTATATCGAGAGAGGGGACTCGTGGACGGGAGATTTTTTGTCTCGCGTAGGCTTGAAGCAGGAGAGCATGTACCTGCCGACTCGTGGCCCGATACTCCCAACGAAAAAATCTTCTTCGTCATTCTTGAGGTTTTGCTATGGGCGGCTGCATATTTTCAAAATAAAAAGGACTCTCTCCCGTTCGGCCTGTAGTCAACCCTCAGACTTTTAACCAAGCTTCTATAGGCAGTGATCATAGGGCACAATCTCAAGAGTTTACCACGATAAGGATTTCAATGCTATTGGATGACATCCTGACAGCATGCCTCTTCCAGACCTCAGGCAGAGGAGGATCTGATGTGCGACAATCAGGATTCTTCGAGACCACGGGTTTCTTAATAAACGCTGGACATAATCCATCGACTCAGATCTTGCATTTGGGGCTATCATAGACACCTTGGCGGACAGGTTTTTCCTCTCACAGGAGGCATCAAGACAGTATCAGGTAAGTCACGTCGGCTGGATACCCTGTCTTCCAGAGAGGTCTATCCGTTGCCTGTCGAACTCTCTCAGCAATGTATTATGCATCGGGATTGTCCCATTGGCTGTTTACGACACATTAGTGGTTTGCTCTTACCAGAGGAAGAGGCAGGGGCGACCCTCCTCCAGGAGGGTTGTGTCCCTTGCCAGTTCTTATTCTCCCATTGGTGGCAGTCCCCAAGCCATGGATCAGGGATGCTTGTATTATTGTGATTTTTCCAGAGGATTTACCCATATGGACCAGGCCTCTATGGTTGGGGGGCGGCACTTGGGACCCCAGGTCACCCAGAGGAAGTTTCACGAGAGGAGCTTCACCACAACATAAATTGTCTAGACCTCAGGGCTGCCTTTGCTAGCGCTCAAGATCTAAGGCAAGAGGTGTGGAGCAGACAAGTGCTTCTTCCTACAATCGGACAATGTGGCTACACCAAAGGCCCACATAAGCCAGCAGGGGGCATACACTCCAGATCTCTAATCAGGAAGCATTCAACTGTGCCAGGTTGGGTGGAGAGTAACTGTTGTCCCTATGAGCAGAACATATCTGGGGAAGTATCCAACGTGCAGGTAGACTCGTTGAGCAGGGGCCACATCAACCAGTCTGAATGGTGACTACATCCCAGGTCTATTCCAGAGAAGGATGGAACGCTTTGGCCGCCCGGTTCTGGGATCTCTTTGTCATCACCAGGAATACGCTACCTGCGCGCAGAGGTTCTTTGCTTGAATCCTGTCCGAGGAGCAAGAAAGGAGTCGCACCTCTCTGCCAGTGGCGAGCCCCAGGGACTTTGTATGTCTTCCCTGATTCCGGCGGGCAAACAGGAAAGTAACTGATGAAAAGGCGGAAGTTCTGAGTAGGGTAGCCCTTCAACTGGCCCATCCGTCCTTGGTCGCCAACAATGGTGGGCCGTCAGTCCGCCAGACCCTGGAAATAATTTTTCCTGCACACAGATCTCCCTCAGCCAGGCCCGATCCAGCACCCAGATCCCAGCCTGGTTTTGGTTGACCGTCTGGTGCTTGAGCGGGGGACTCCTGAAATGGGAATTAAGTTTTCCAACAACAGGTCATTCAGACGGCAATTCCAGGCAGACCAGAAGAACTTCACAATTCAGATATGCAACATGGAAGATTTTCTGCAGTTGGTGCGGCTTGTCACCAAGCTGGGAACCCACTGGGTTTCTGGTTGCAAAGTTATTAGAGTTTCCCTACTGGATGGGTTGGATAAAGGTCTCTCCAACCAATACCTTGAAAGAAGACAAAGTGGCCGGCTTGGCCTCGGTGATTTACGGTAAAGGGTTCTACTACTCTGGCCCAACACTCTAGGTGAAAGCTTCCTGGGGAGCCACGAATTTGGAGGCCACCGTGGCCCGACCGCTACCCACCCTGGATTGCCTAAGGTCTCCTGCAGGCAGCTTGATTCTCCCCTCATTTGAAACCTTATGTAAAGTCTACCTCTCCTTCTCACGGTGCAAGGTATGTCATCTTCGTGTGCCTTTACCTCGGCCATGCAGTTTTCGAGTTGTAGCAAGCCTTATCCATCAGGAAGGATCTGTTGCGTATTCCATGCAGACAGGGTGTGTTCTGTGGTTGGACCTACCTTCTTGCCCAAAGGTGAAACTCTTATTCTCATCCGTTCACGATGGAGTTGATTTGCCCCAATTTCTGTCCTGAGCCCTACGCCATGCACGGAGAGAAAATCGGCACACCTTGGACGTTAGGAGGGGCCCTCTGTATTTAACATTAAAAGAACTTCCTTCTCTCTAGGATGAATGGAAGCCCTTTTTGTTTCCTTCAGCTTCAACTTTAGGTTGCAGGGTGACACAACTTCCACAGTAGGTCACTGGCTCAGAGCCTGCATTGTTAAAGGCGCTATGAGATGACAGAGCCTTCCTGTAACCGAGGAGGATCACCCAGGCAACACTCAAGCCAGAAGAGTCGCAACTACTGCAGCCTGGGCAATTGCAGGCATCGATTCTGAACATTTGTAGAGCTGCGAACCTGATCACTCGGTGTCGCCATTCATAAGACATCTACAAAATGGACTTCCTTTGCCTACAAGCAGAGGCGTTCTATTTGGAAGATGAGGCTGACAGGGTGTGCCATAGTAGAGGTGGGGCCCTCCGACCAAATCCAAATCCACCTGTAGGACGAGCCATCAGCCAGCTTAGGTAATGTCCTATGCCTGATTCCCCTTTGGCTCAATGGAGAAGGGGCTTTGGTCCTACCCTGAACGCTTCTCAGGGAGCCAAAGGGAAATCCCAGTCCCACCCTGTATTCTGTCTGGTCGGAATGGGAGGAGGAAATGTCCCTTTTTTTCAACAGTATCAATGAACTATCTGTTGACAGACAAAGGAGCAGCTGGAATTTGTTCAATGTCAGTTCATGCAATTGGGGACTGTTACCAGGGGGTGTGTCTTGCAGTTTTTCACACTCGGTCCTGAGAGCTTAGGAGACCTAAGACTAGCCATCCTGGATTTCCCCTTTGTGCTCCCTGAGAAGAAAGCGTTCATTGTAGCACCAATGCCTCTTTTGCCAATTAAATAGGCCTTGGATGAATCCACTATAGATCACGAATGTAAAACTTGATTGTGTCACATGAACATACTTGCAATTTGCATGATGTTTTTGAGTGGGCATGGTCTGCAACATGATGCTCCGGCCTTGTAGGTCCACCTCCGCAAACTAAGATCAATCATCAATCAGAAAAAGGAACAAGCAAGAAATATTTCACAGACTAGCACTAGGTAGGGGTAGCCATTGAAGGTCTTGGAAAAGATACTACATGCCATGTTGTAATCTTATTACATTAAGAGCAACCATTTTGCAGAGCGTGTGGTCCTCTTAGACATTCCTGTGAAACTAAGTTGGGTGAGGCAAAGCAAGATAGGAAGAGTATTAATGCTTTTTGAGCTTTGAAAAGAATGATGCTTTGAAAAGTGCCTGAGAAATAACTGAAAACCCAATTTTAAATCTAATAACATGGATAATCAAACAAATCAACCTATGAGTTCTCATTTAAGGGTCTTATATGACCAGAGACTCCAATTATCTACTTCAAGAACATATTATGCAAAACAGTTGCCTAAACAAGGTTCTAATGCTGGGAAAGGTGGAAAAAAAGAGGATGACCAGCAAAGATGGATAGCCTGAGTTACAGTGGCAATGAGTATACAATTGGAAGACCTGAAGGAGTGAGTTAAGGACAGATCATCATGGCAAAAACTATGTGCTCAGTTAGAATCAAGTCAATAAAGCAATGAATCCAGATAGCCAGTCATAGTCTAAGTGGTTTTGCTACTAATGTGTTGTTTTCCAAGTGTTGTTTACCATATAATTTTGACTCGAAAGCAAAACTCCTTGCAAATACTTCTTTTTTTCTCAAGAAAAACACCTAGGTGTAGTAAACTATTTTACTTTGCCTAATGATAAAGGTACCTCTGGAGTTGATTGTTAAAATCATCATTAATCTGCTTCAAATGTTATCAACTGATATGTATATAATTTTTATTGAAACTTTTGAAGAATATAAAAACTAAAACAAACTAATGTAAAGGAAGAAATAAAAAAGAAAAAAGAAGAGAAGGCAAAATGCAAGAGAAAAAATGATGAAGAAAAATAGAAGATATAAATAGCTTTTGATATTTTCCATAGCAGTTATGTACACATTTATCACATATTAAATTAATATTGCAACTTCTCTAAAGTTATATTACTTTTTCTATAATCTATCTAATCATCAACATCATATAAGTCCATTTTTTCCAAAATGTTCCAAAGAGGCTTCTAGACACCAATAAATCTATGATCTGATTATTATGGATAGTGATAACATTCACTACCTTTTTAAAAGTTTCATCCCTAGAATTGCCCCTCCCCATTTCTTAAAAGTTTTCCAGGCACTTTATATCTACACTAAATTTAACAATATACTTTATAATTATGGAAAAGGAATTTCACGAAGACAGTAGTTTCACAAAAATAGGAAAAGCCCAAGGGGAACATCAGGTCAGTCAGAAAACAAACTTACATAGGAAAAGGAATCAAATAAAAAGTATTAAAGAATCCCTATAGACAAAAGCATAAGTAATTAAGAAAACTAGACAAATAGGGAAAGGNACAGGAGATTGCCACAGAACAAATATGAAAAATTATCTTAAAGCTAAAAGAGATTACAGAAAACCAATAATACAATCGCCACCCCGCAGAGTTTGCCCTCCGGCGGAAATAAAGACAAACTCAAAGCAGAATTTGAAATATTAGGCACAAATACAACACTCACACAAAATCAACTTACAAAGGGAGAAAAGGGTATAAAAAACCAGGGACTTACCATAAGAACATAGGAACACAGACTTCTCGCTGTTCTCCGCCTTCCTGAAAAAAATAAAAAGATCCAGCTTTCAAGCAGTTGTCCGCATCCTTGCGCTGGAGCTCTCCCAGGGAGAAAATCAAATCCTCAAAAGAAAGGCATTTTGACACCTTTCAACATAATTTAATACGTTATAATTTAAATTGCTTTTATTGAGCTTGTTCTCTGAAAACTTTTAAAATACAGTTATCACCAGACACTTCTTCAAATACAGAATCAGTGTCAAAATATTAGTCTATTATTTACTAGATTCAGTATATAAAGGCTAGGTCCCACTGGCCGACGGACGCAAAACGTATGCATAAAGGACACAGCAGACGAGCTAAATTTCAGGGGGGGGGCTCCATCTGTTGTCATCCGCTCCAAAAAGTAGCAAAAATTTGCATAAAAAGAATGGAAAAGAATGGACGTGGGTAGTATGTAGCAGGGATGTTAAGCGGATGTTCATAGGAAGCCTTGAGCGGATGGAAGGCAGATGACACCTCCGAAGGGTCTGGGGGAGAATTGCGAAGCGGATGCATAGCGGAAGGGGCGGATGCATAGTGGATGAAGCAGATGCATCACGGACGCCAATAGGAAACAAAGCGGATGCCACGGGATGTATATTGGATGCAAAGCGTTCACTGCGCATGCGGGGAGTATGAATTGCATCAGCTCTACGGATATAAAAGGATGCAGCACGCATGCAGTCAGCATTCAGGGAAAAGACATGCTGCCACATACATCTAGCAGGAACACCATGGTTCGTCAGTCAGGGAAAAAGAGGAAGCCCGTGCCTACTCGTTCCAGCCGTGGCAAGAAGGCCAGAACCAGCATCCCACCCCCCTGGCACTGACTCTGAAGCTGCTGCTGCTGTGGTGGACAGCCCCAAGGCCTCAAAGCCCTGCTGCTGAAGGCCCTGCTGCTGAAGGCCCTGCTGCTCAAGCCCCTGAAGGCCCTGCTGCTCAAGCCCCTGAAGGCCCTGCTGCTCAAGCCCTGAAGCCCTGCTGCTCAAGCCCCTGAAGCCTGCTCAAGCCCCTGCAGAGGGAGGAAGAGGCAAGGGAAGGAGAAGGAGAGGGAAACGGTACACCATTTCCGAGAACCATGAGGATGAGGTGCTGGAATGGCTGAGGGAAAATGAGTACCTCTGGAGAAAGGGCCACAGACTCTATCGCGACACTAAGAAAGAAGCAGGCAGCTTGGAGAGACAAGGCAGAGAGCCTGGGGTACACTGCAGAAGTACTCCTGGGATGGTGGAAACACATGCACACCTGGTATGGCAAGCTACACCTCAAAAAATCCGGGCAGGCCACTGTCAAGCTCACTGACCAGGAGATGTACGTCATGGCCAGTGCAGTTTCCTGGGAGGGTGAGATCCACACCGAGGAGCAGCCCTCTGACACCCCTCTCCCTCAGACAGCCCACAGACAGCCAGTCCTCTTCCAGCCAGAGCCAGCTACCCTGTCCAGGCAGGTGTCTTCAAGAGGGCCCCACGGCAGAGACCCCCCCGACAGCTGCACTCCCCATGCCGACGGACTTGGGAGATCCCGTCACAAATGGAGAAGAAGCAGCAGCCACCAGAGGCCAACCCATCCCACCCCCAGCTCCAGAGGATGCAGGCAGAGAGGCAGACTGGAGGGCCAAGAACCACAGTGTGCTGTTGGAGATCAGGGACACAAATGAAGACCAGCTCAGAAACTTCTCTCTCAGCTGGTTCCACTTGGACAGAGGATCCTCGGGCCTCAACACCTTCATCACCTATGTGAGCCACACCCTGAGGACCTGCCCGAGGCCCAGTACCAGGTGATGAAGGAGAAGATCACAGCACTTCTGCACAACCCTCAAGGCCCAGCTGAAGCTGCTCCTACCCAGTCCAGGTCTGCTCCTCCACCCTAGGGCGATGTCCAGCCTTCCACGGCTTTCAAACAGCCCCTCACTTACCAAGGCTACGACTACCAGGACTTCCCACAGCAGAAGCAGACCTTCCCCAGTCCAGGCCCAGGTTCATCGCACGCCACAGACGCCACTCCTCACCCAGCTGCAGACCAGACAGCCCCACTACACTCCTCCTTCCTCCACCCAACAGCCAAGCCATCAACGGACAATCTGTCATCAGTATTGGGCCTGACATCTCAAGTCCTTGATGAAGGGCCTCTCAACCTCACGGGACTGAGTCAGCTCTTTGACAGCTTCCTGAACACACCATCCTCTCTGTTGTACCCTTGGGGCCAAGCACCCCAAATGGTGCCTCAGACCAGCACGCAAGCCACAGCCACCACACAGACCCTGCTCCGCTTAACAGCTGAGAACCATGGACATGACCCAGAGTGACTGAGAATAGTGTCAAAGACTGAGTTGTTTACTTGTGAAGTTTATCTTTGCTTAACACTCTTTACTTGGTTCATTTTGCTTATTTAATAAAGCATAAAGTTTACCTAAGAAAGTTAATAAAGGTTATCTTTGCTTAAGACACTTGGTTCATTTTTTTTACTAATAAAGTGTTGGTGAAAACTTTAAAAAAAATAGTTAAGCCTTTGCATGCTTGTGGGATAGATAAGGATAGTTGTGGGATAGATAAACCTCCAGTGCAAGCATAGTGGGACTGTATGGTCCACCATCCCAGCTGCCACAACATATGGACCTTGATTATCAATAACAATTTATTCATTGATCACACATTTTAAAATAAACAAAGCTCTTTATTAGTGCCCTATTCATTGTAGGACATTGTAGGACTACTCAAACATACATGGGACATCTCATCAGTGTTATGCGACAGGCTCCAAGGAAGCATCCATTAATCATCTATCATCCTGTTTGCCACTCCACTGCTCCAGCTGGGGAGTTGCACCAGTGTCTCAGTAGGTTGTGCTGCTTCTTCCTTTCACGTGAAGCTCTGTTGGGCCTTGTACATCCACAGTGTCTATCAGGTTTCATCCTTGCCTCCATTCAGCAGGCTCCATGTCCCCATTCCCCTTGTTGACGGTCGACAAGTCTGTTCTGCAACCTGGGTAGCGGCTGCGCATGAGATTGGTGCAGGAATGCAGCAAGCCTTCCACGATGCTCCTCACAGTCTGTGGCTCATGCTGCATGGTGGTGAGAAGTATCTGGAACGCTGTTGGCCAGGATGCCAAAGGCGTTCTCCACCACCCGTCTTGCCCTGGACAGCCTGTAGTTGAAGATCCCTCTCTCACGGTGAGGTATCTTGAACTGTACGGCTTCATGAGGTTAGGTTCTGAGGGAGAAGGTGTCACGTCTATTTCCGTGCTACTAACGCTGTGTAGACGTTCGGTGCACCTTTCATTTCCTCCCCTTTTCCGTTTTCAGCTGCAGCGGATGTGGAGTTGAGGGGATGGCCAGAGGATAACAGAGAGGATACAGCAGACAGTTTAATGGATGATAACGGACATAGAATGTTTGTTGCCCGTATATGTTGCAGATGTACATTGTACGTGGTGGACAAGTTTCAGAAAGTTCATCCGTTCACAAAGTTTTGTGCAGCTCAAAACTTCTTGCGCGGATGAAATCGCAGTGGAAGAATGTTCGAGGGATAGAGCGTATGAAACACGTATGCAGTGAGTACACAATGGATGCATAGCGTTTTCCAAAAGATGGCAAGCTTTTTTTAACGTTTTACATCCTCTTTGCATCCGTAAGTGCAGTGGGACAGGGCCTTAACATGCACTGGGGACATGATATACAGTATCTTGGCTTGGATCCTGACATTTCTTAAGGCACTTTAAAAATATTGACTCTGATGCATCAAAATACAGCTACATAGTGTGTTCCATTTTTAAAGTTATTCAACCTTTTGGCAGTACTAAAAATGAAGAAAGGAATGTTTCAGAAGTCTCTGTTGATGGGTTTTTAAAAAAATAATTTTATATTTGATCTCATTCAAATTAAATTTTTACAACTTGTTGGAAGAAATATCCTTCTGGGTTCAGTTCCAAGTGGGGAAAGACACTGGAAACATGGGGGCTGTTTGGAAGGTTTAATGGTGGACAGGACCACATAGCCTGGAGCTTGAGTGAAAAGGAAGGATGATCACATGCTTCAAGGTGAGAAGAGAAGATCAAGAAGGGGCTGAGGTGCTGAGAGTGCCTAGGTTTTGTAAACTTTGTTGGAATTTGAATTGAAGCTTGTTTCTAATTGGTTGTCAGACTCCCTTGGGGCCATGCATGGGCAACTCTGTAGGCTGTCCTGAGTTCCAGGCTTGGTTGAGCCTTGCTGGATGATGCACTGAAAAGTCCTTTGGCAATTCCGAGAGCTTTACTTGGAGATCTTTGTTATGTAAAGTATTCTGGCCCAGGCCTTAATGGCCCCCCATTAACAAAGGTGGGGGTGAGTTTCTACTTCTGAGGTGAGTTTCCACTTCTGAGTTTCTACTCTTTTTAGGGGAAATATTCTGCCTTTTTAATCTTTCTCAGGATATTTAATTTTTCTAGGAGAGGAGTGGGTGCTAACTTCCTATAAACTATATATGGTTTTCCTAATTTTAATTGAAATGGGGCTTTAATTTTTGGAACAGTATTACATAGCTCCTCTCTTTGTTGATTTTACATACTGCAATTGCTGTGTTGTCCAGTTATTTACATGTTTTTCACGGAGAGGCTATGCTGAAGTGGCTTTCATGTATTTTTACTTTAAGTTGCCTTCAAAAGGCAGCTAAGGTATACGTTATAAGCACAAAAATATTTTTCATCATTAAATTTTACCTTTACCAAGAATGTGTTCCTAGCATAATAACGGTTTTTTAATAATTTTTGTACCCAAATCATTGGGTTAAAAGCAAACTACTTTTCAAATGAGCGCTTTGTATTCCTGAACTGAAAGTTACGTTGAAAGTTATCTTCTGTTTTTGAGGTCATCAAGCTTATAGCTCCCTCTGCGGTTGACCTAGTGAACGACAACGTGGCATAAAAATTACGAGGGAAAGTTTTCACTCGCGCGTCATTTACCCCAAAGTCAACAACAACAAAAAAAAATGGCGAAAGAAAAAAGCTACTCCAGGAAGAACGGAAGTGTCACGTAAACCACTTCCGTGCAGAGGTCGAGTTGCGCGCGCAGACAAAAGGTGTACGGTGAGTGTTTGGGGACAGAAAAGAATTGCGCTTGCGCGTCTATTTTCGCGCGAAAGCTGTTTTGGGAGCCTTTAGTGACGGGCGGGGCTCCGGTATGTAATATTTCGACGCGGTCGGCAGGAGGCGCGCTGGGTTTGGTTGGCGGTGGCGGCGGCTGCGCCATTGGCGGGTAGGAAATGCCGCCAGATGGCGGTTTAGGATTGCAGCTCTACTGAGGTGCGGCCCCCAGCACCATCGCCTGTTCGTTCCGGCCCGGCTTGGCCCCGGCCCGCCTGGACCCATCTCCCGTGGCACCGTAGGATTCCCGGGGGTGCTGCCTCAGCTGAGGTAAAAGAGTTAGCGCGGGCGGAGGGAGGGGGAGGGCTCCGAGGCTGAGATCCAAGATGGAGGCGTGAGGGGCGGGGGCAGCGGGCCCTCTCTCTCTCTCTCGCTCCCTTGTTCACACACTCGAGCCGGGCCAGCGGGCGGGAGTCAGAAGTGGAGGGAGGGAACGGTCGCCCGGGCGTCTCTCGCCTGAGGAGACCGCTCCTCGGCAGCTCCGTTCCCTCCCTGGCCCTGCCCTTTTACTTCCCCGTGGACCCGGGCGACAATGGAAGGGCGGCGGCCCCACGGGCTGCCTCGCCTCGCTGGCCCTGGCGGCACCTCTTCTGGGCCGGGAGCCCGCTGCTGTGTGCCCGCCCCCATGCAGGGCCTGCCTTCGCCCGAGTGTTCATTTCTTGCTTCGTCTTGGCCGGGCGGCGGCGCTGAGCAAAAGGGACTCCCGTGCCATCTTCGCTCCCTCCCCGTCTTATGTAGTGTTGGCGGTGGCGGGAAGGAGGGGTTATCAAATAGTGGGGTGCTTGGGGGCGATCAAATACACCCGCGGCTCCATTTCTTACTGCCAAGAACGTGACAGCATCACCGTGCCCGGGAAAAGGCATAAAGTGGGAGGCCATTCGGGGGTGGCGGTGACTCTTTTGTGGGGGGTGGGTGGGCTGGCTGACGGAATTTGATGAGTTACCTAAAATGTTGAGGTTTTGTGTTTGGAAGTAATAGCTTCCCAATAGGATTGTTGCTCCTGGGGTCGAGGGGAAAAAGGTTGGAGGTATTACTTTTTAAATGCTTTAGGGACAAATCATTGTAGCAGGCAGTGGGGTTGGTCCTAAGCGAAGTTAGAATTCCTGAATGTTTGAGAAATGAGTGCTTGCACGTTGGCCATGGCAAAAAGTTTTGTGCTCGGGGCTTTCATACCTATGAACTGGGGCTTTTTTTGGACTTAAGAATATTCTTAGGTTCTCGTACAGACACTGTAGCCAAGAGAGTAAACGAATGATAATGAGACAGCAAATAATGAATCCTATCAGCAGCAGTAAAAGTTATAGGAATAGAAACAATTCTGTCTCTTAACTTTAACTACAGGATACCATTTTTAATATTGCACAAGACTTGGGAAAGCCGATGAGGCAAGAAGCTGAAGAAACTTTGTTTTCAAGGTTTTTGATATATACTCTAAAGTAGAGGAATCCAAACTTGGCAACTTTAAGACTTGTGCACTTCAACTCCCAGAAGGAGAATTCTGGGAGTTGAAGTCCACATATCTTAAAGTTGCCAAGTTTGGTGACCCCTGTTCTAAAGAAATATTTTTTTAAAAATGCTAGTGTGTGGAACATATGGCCCTTTGGTTGTTTTACATACTCAAGACAAACTTTCACATTAACAGCATGGCCCTGGCTGAGATTAAATGGGAATTAGGAGTCAACAAATGTGTCAGAGATTTCTTATTCATGCTTTAACCAGATACATTATTGGTAGATAAACGTATTGATATTGTCTGAAATTATTTTGATAAGCATTTTTTTGATAACCTTTATTGTAGTTTATGAGTTTAGAAGAAGATAGTGAAGTTATTTCCCTCAAGTTATTCACAGCATCTGGCTAAGATTTCCAAAGTTTTGAAAAAAAAAGAGTTGATGTGATTTTTTTCCCCAAAGACTAAATTGTTCAATACTGTTAATAGCTCAGTATTTTTGAAAAGCACATTGCTTGTGACAGTATTATTGTGAGTAGGAATTAGTGAGATTACACTGAAAAACATAAGAATTAATACATTTCTTCTTCCATTAGAGTCATGTAACTAAGATATTAAAAAAAATACTATGTGCCTAAATAGTAATAAAATGCAAATTGTTTACATAATAACTGGAATAATTTTGTTCAGCTTGACTTGATTTTCTTGGAAGAATAGTTTTTCACTTTGGAATAATAAATTCTAACTTCTCATGTTACATATAATGTGATGACTTTTCAAGGATACAGGATGTATAATTTAGTTTTTAAGAACATAGTGTTGCCTGACTGTCCTGGGAAAATAAGTCATTGAAGTCAATATGATTGACTTAGTTATTTTCTCAGGATTTGTCCATAATTTAAAATATAACTGTTATTTAAATGCTATTTCGATAGTGTTGGAGATTCTCATTAATAAGACTAATTTGCAAGTAGGCAGACATAGGATTATGCTATTATGTGCTTGTTAAAATGTTCTATTTGTGACAATGAAGTCCTCATAAGGTGACTTACATCTGTAATTTTAAAAACATTAACATAGCTATAAAAAATTGAAAAGCTAATAGAATCATTAGCTGGTAGCATAAAACCTTTTAGGAAAATGCTAAATAAAGCAAGCAAGCATTAGTGCTCAGTTTAAAATAATCCTGTAAAGAATGGGTTTATTATAGATCCTTGGGAAAATAATTCTATGTCTGGGGAAAATATTCTAGGAATAAAGGAGCCACTATTAAAAGAAGGTTCTCTGAAACATTTAAGAATCCCTTCGATGCAGGCAATTCTTCAAATTACTTTACTGTAAATTGCTTTAATCATTCTCTCTCTCTCTCTCTCTCTCTCTCTCTCTCTCTCTCTCTCTCTCTTCCTTCTCCTCTCCTCTCCCTCTGCCCTCTCTCTCTCCGTCTTTCTCTCTCTCTCTCTCTCTCTCACACACACACACAGAGTTTTGGTAAATCACACCCTTCATAAATACATGCCAGTTGCCAAGCACCTGAATTTTGACCACATGGCCATAGGGAATACTGCAGTGGTTGTTAGTATAAATAATGGTCATTCGTCACTTTTTTCAGTGCCATTGTAGCTGAATGGTCAATGAACAAAAAGTTGTTAGTCATGGACTACCAGCATTTTTAAATGACAAAAACATAGTATTTATTGACATGCAGCAAATTACTGGCTTTATATCTTTCTAGAAGCATGGTAGCTACATATAGTATTGAGCTGAAGTTTCTTAATTGTTGGTAATATAGTGCTCAACTGATTTTGAATTAAGGTTGGGATAACCAGGAATTCTAGGGCTGCATACTGGACAATTGATACACTTCCATATTGTTGCCAAGAAAACTGAATGGACTCAATAGGTCTTCAGGAATATAACTCAATAATTAGTCTAGGCTTAATGATCTTTTAATATCAATAAAGATAGCTAAGAAATATTTATGATGGTTACTAATTATTGTCTTGATACAAAAATCATAACAATGCCAGTTGAAATATAATTGATATAAAAATGAATTTTTTATATGAATTGGAATGATAAGTTTTCTTTGAGCTGTGCCAAAAAGTTGCACTTTGGTTTCATTTGAATGTATTACACTTTTACTAATAGTGGATTCAATTTTTTTTCTTCTTTTTGAATTAGAGAAATAGCAGTGAAGGTCAGTTATATAATACATTCCTTTTGTAATTGTTCCAATATTACCATTTTAAAATACATTATTTTAATGTACAATTAGATTTGCAATTCTTACAGTTTTTATATGTATCAATAACCCAGTCATTCATTTTGCTGGCTATTTCAGTTTTTCCAGCCTCATCTAAGTATGCAGTTTTCAATTCTCAAAATTCTCAGCAGTGAATTCTGTATCCAGGAAATTCTGAAAGCAGAAGTAATTCAGGCTGAGAAAGTAACCAGGAGAAAGTGGGAGGTGTAAAGAGAGAAAATAGGTTTGACCATATAGTAAATAATAGCATGAAACTGATAGTTAAATGAAATCGGTGTATAGACAAGTCTTAGATTTCTACTGAATTCATAAAACCCGAGAAGCTAAATTGTTATAAAAATGCAGTTGGTTAGTATTAGTGTTGAAGTTATCTTACAGTTTAGTCCATTGTATGAACTGTTGTATTTGGTTTAGTTAAGGACAAGTTCTGACTTTTACAATATAGAAAATTGATATTACTCTTTCTAGTATTGTAAAATACTTTTAAAATTCCTCTATGGAAATATAAGGCAGTAGCATAACATGGAAATTAAAATTTACAGAAAAAATAAAACTAAAAACTTTGTTCTGTCGGAAAAATAAGTTATTTGTACTAAGTTTAAACATGTGGATATTACATTGAGCAGGCACTTTTAAAAATTTCTAATAAAATATTTTTAGGAATAAATGAATTGCTGCCCACTCTTCTAAAATACCTGTTGTTTAAAGCTTTGTTAGGCTTCTAGGAGACCTATACAAATCATGAACAAACAAGGCATTAAATCTGTTGTCTTCTTCACTAAAAATGATAGTCCCCCACACTTGTAAAAACTGTACTCTTGTCAGTATAAGAAATGAAATAAACTTGTTCAAATAAACATAATTTTTGAGATCATTTGTGTGTGTGGAGTGTGTGGAAACATAAATGACTTATATTAACAATACAATAAAAGGGTATAATGGCAATAAAGTACCAGAGGGAAGTTCTGAAGATTGTAAATACATACCTTGATCTTGTAGTTGGTTTTCCCCCCATAACTTTGAACAGTTGTTGCACAAGGCAGTCAGTATGTGAAGTCTACCTGTGTAGGGAGGGAAAAGTATAGGGTTTTCCAAACTATAAGGTTTGGAAATAGGCTAAAAATATTTTCTTAAATCCATTTTTTTCTCCAGGTCTTCAGATTTCTATATGTAAATGATTTCTCTAAGGCAAGATTAACATGAATATAAATTTTGGGCCAAAAGTTAAAGAAAACAGCTATATTCCTTCCAGATGTTTTGGGCTGTGATACCTGTATGCTTCACCCTGCATTATCAGCGGTCAGGCTTTCAATGGTTTACAGCTTATCTAACATATTTTGAAGGACCTGAAGTTGCCTTTAGCCTCAAGTTTAAGTTGTTGAAATGTCTTGATTTCACATTGAATTCTTGGTTCCAATGTACTCTGGCATAAATAGAAATTCCTAATGATGGGAAGTAAACAATAGATATTCAGTTAATATCTGTTACTCTGGTCTGAAGGTACTGCTTTTTATGGAGTAGAAGTAGTCCTTAGTTAATGATCATTCATTCAGGAACAGTTGAAAGTTATAATGGCATTGAACAAGGCAGCTGGTTCTCAAAGTCGTGTCTATTGCAGCATCTGTGTGGTCACATGATTGTAACCATTGCAGTATCCCCATAGTCACATGATCAGAATGTGGATGTTTGGCAACTAGCATGTATTTATGATGGTTATAGTGTCCGGGGGATGCGATGGCCATTTGCAGTCTTCACGGCTGGCTTTTGACAAACAAATTCAGTGGAGGAAGTTGGATTTCATGAATGAAACAAATATTTATGTTCCAGGTAACATTGCAGGATCCATTCTGGATCAATCACCAGGACCAGAGTTTCAGACTTATGCTTGAGCCCATCCTCGGAACTTTTTTTCCATCAGAATGTCTACATTTTGGTAAATTTCCTGAGAATGAGCTTTCAGAATGAGTCTGGTCCTGATGACCAATCCAACCATCCAGATTGGAAATTGGATTTGCTTAACAACTGCAAGTGCCTATGGAGGTTCTCAGTCATCCAGGTCCTGGTTGTCTCAAAAGTACTTTTTCAAAAGGCAAAGACAACTGGACTATTTTTTTTTCCTCCTTCAAGAAGAAAATATTTTGTTTCTCATCCAAGAAACTTCATCAGTTCGTGTGTGTGTGTGTGTGTGTGTGTGTGTGTGTGTGTACATACATANGTGTGTGTGTGTGTGTGTGTGTACATACATACACATGTATGTTTTCTTAAGTTTTCGCGGGTACTTACATGTATGGTATTCAGCTTTGTTCATGTATTTTTCCACATACACACACACACACACACACACACACACACATTTTCCTTTGTTATACATAAAAACTCAATATTCACATTGACATTGTGTTGTCTGGCTACAGTTGATTTTGAATAATCAAAACCTATTAATATTTGCATATCCTTAATTATCCACCTTACAATATTTAATTAAACATTGTTTTCAATTTTAAGTTTCTAACTTTTTCTATTTTCTAGCCATTGATAAAATGTCTCTAATATTAAAAAAATATTCTGTTTCCTCCTTATCCTTAATTTTCATTGTTAATCTATCCATCTCGGCACATTCTAACATTTTCTTTATTACACTTTCCTATGTAGGAACAACTTCATTTTTCCAATTGAAACTTCATTAGTTCTGACTGGATGGGGATGGAAGGATAAATTCTAACAGGATATGGGGAAGAGGAAGGATTATATTTCTCTGCAGTGCAAGTTTTGTGGAAATCTGTTCATACTCCCACATGGCTTGAAGGGTGATCTTCCCAAAGTGTGTGGCTAAATACCTATGCAGATTCTCAGTCATACAGGACATGATTGCCTCAGGTGCTTTTTCAAAAGGCAACTGGACTATATTTTTCCCTTGCAATTTCATTTAACAGCGACAGTGGTTCATTTAACAATGGTGGCAAAAGGTCATAAAATAAGGAGCAACTCACTTTACCTTGCTTTGCAAAGGAAATTCTGGTCCCAAATGTGGTTGTAAGTTGAGGACAACTGTATTTTATTGTTGCCATTCTGTTCTCAACCATTTTTCCTTCACTGCTTTTTCACTTCTGTGAATTTCTATGGAATTTTTGCAATTAGTGTATGGTGATCATCCATGACAATCATTTTAGTGGTGTTTTGTATCTTTTCTACATTGTGGAACAAAGTAAATATGAAATTGTCTTTCTGGCAAATAGGTCTTAAACATATTGCATGGAATAGTACAAATAATGGGCAGGATTCTACCGGCTCGGACCGGTTCTATAGAACTGGTTGTTATGATTCTGCGCAGTTAGGAGAACCGACAAATCGTGACCCTGGCTGGCCCTGCCCCTCTTTTCCCTCCCTCCCCTCTCCCCTCCGAGTCAGTCCTTATCATGCATGCGTGACTTTGTGCAAATGCCCAACATCGCTGACTGTTCTCATCCATGCTGTGATGAAAGTCCAGGAATGAGATATGACTCTTCCCTCTGATGTCATAGAGCTGAGTCAGCCACTATGAAAAGCCAGCCCCTAGCTGGCTCGCCATCTTTTTGACTCATTCTTGTCTTGGAGCCTTGTCTCTAGAAGGAGTCTTATTGAGCTAAAAAGAGTTTAGCAAAAGTAATTTCTATTCCAAGGCTTTTTAGCTGCCTTACTGCTCCTGGGGCTCCGGTTTGACTATAGCACTAGAAAAGCAGGGATCCGCTCTCCTACAGCATTGAGGCTTCAGTGCTGCTTTGCTGAGGGACTGCGGGCTCAAGGAGCGTTCTGCTGAGCCTCCCATGCAGTTCCAAAGATCATGGAAATGGGCCATTCTGCCGCTAATCTAGCCACTTCACAGCTGACTCCAGAGCTCACTTCTGCTGCTTCACAGCTGTTCCTGGCTATTGCTGATCACTCGGGGCCTGGTAAATGCCTAAGGAGCGAAGGAGGGAGTGAGGCCATCCCAGGGCTGCCGCATGTGGTGGGTGGCCATTTTGAAAGTTGGGTGGTCATTTTGTTTCTCAAAAGTGGACATTAACTGAGCCTCACAGCTTCCACAGCTCACCTGGCCAACGCTACAGGCAGCAGTACCACAGGGGAAGCTCACAGCATGTCTTGTGCCTGCTCTGCGGAATGGAGAAGGAAGTCACCCAGTCAGACCGCAAGGGCCTGGAAGAAGCCCAAGATTCTCAAGCCCCTATGAGGAAGAAAAGACAAAGAGGCCATTCTGCAAATAGAGATGTTGCAGCTAAGATCAGAGCCATGGCCCTGGCTCCCAAAAAGACTTCCAAATGGGAGCTCAGGGCTGAGAAGAAAAGGCATACTGCTCTGGAAAAGCAATTTGCAAAGACATTGGCACAGATGAGAGACCAGATCTATCAGGCTTCCAAGTCAGGGGAAGTGCAGGTTTGCCCAGAGGTTTCTATGGGGCGGGGGGGAATGCTCCCAGCTCTGCTAGCCACCTGCTAGCTTGGTCTCCAGAGAGGGTGGAAAAAGGGCTTTTACCCCAGGATTTAAGCAGATCAGGTTCCTCCTCTAGACAGGCAGCCTGGAGCCCTGGTCCCTCTTTCCCCGTAGGGGTGATCCAAGGGGGCCACAGGCCTAGGCCTGAGGCAACCTATACTCCACTGTTGTGGGCTTGCGTCCAGTGGACCACCACCACAAGGAACAGGCCTGATGATATCAGGAAAATGGTCTCAGTGGCCATAAGGCAGGGCCTGGATGAAGGGTTTCAACAACTGCTTCACCCACCATGGGAAGACAGTTCTTGTTTCCTAACTTTTTATCAATTGACAAGATGAATGTGAAGAAGAATAATAACTTTATTGACTATTATTAATAACTATTGTTTGTTTTTTTATTTAAAGACAGTAATAAGTAAAATATGAAATATAGATGATTAAAGTGAAAGAGAATATATTTACTAGGTAATGATTTGTTAAAAAAATAGAAATGTAAAAGATTGCTATTAATATTAATGGCAGAGCTGTACTTGAAATAGAATAATTATTCCACTTACTATTGTTATTATATATATATATATATATATATATATATATACACACACACACACACACACATCACATATTCTTTTTTCTTTTAAGAATTTAGTGTGTATTTTAGGGGAATGTACCAAGCAAATTCAATTGAATAGGTATGTGTTATAAAATAGAGGTTAGTAAATGAATGTTATAACTGTAAAGATGTACCTTAATTTTTTAAATAAGATTGGAAAAAAGATACAAAGCTATTACACTCCAGTCTGGTAATTACAGGGGAAAATTTTTTTTATGAAGAAAGATAATATGAACTTGTAACAGGACAGATGAAAGCATAAAAACATAGATTAGAAAGATTTAAAAATTAGAAAAATATATGTAATTGAATTAAAAAAGGAATGAGATAATTTAAAATAAGGCTATAGGAGTAAAGAAAGGGAAAAGCTCTTGAAATTGTAAAATAGTATAAATGGATAAGATAAATATGTATTGAGTTGATGTCTGTATGGAGAAGAAGAAGTGATAACCTGGGGCCACGCTGTTCTCAAAAAAAGATATTTTATTTGTATTTGTATGTTTTGTGAAAACTTAATAAAACTTTTATTAAAAATCAAAGGTTTGAAGGGGAGAGATGTGGGTGTATAGTGTGATGCGATGTGATACTGTATGTGCTATGCTATACTGTGCAATACTATAGACTATACTGAAAGTGAACCCTGATTTGGAGAAAGTGGTTAAGGTTAAAATGTAGTGGCTCAGAAATCCATTTAAGACTTTGCTATACTATTTTTTAAGTAGTGAGAAATTGAAAAATCCTTCTACTTTGAAAAACAAACATTTTCTTTGTAAAGTGAAAGGTATGAAAAATATACCTCTGGAAAATACCATTTAATTAATGGTTGGTTAATGGAGTAATTAAGTGATAGTAAATAAATAATCTAAAATAATCTCCAGTTTTGTAAATATATTACCAAGTTTTTGTTCTACTTTCCAGTTTATAGGAGACCCATGTTTTAATTAGTTGTTTATAATGTATCTGAATACTTAGTGACTTTTATATTAATGGGAAAATTAGATACTTCTTCATTTCGGTATAGCTTGCTCTTGTTGAAGATATTTTTTAGATGAAGCTGTTATTTTGAAGCCATAGTGGAGCTTACTTTTAAATAAATTTGCACAGCCTCAACATTTATTTCATCATATTTCTCTTACAGATTGCAGGCTGGGCTTTTTCACACGTGCCATTTCAAATGATATGTGAACATTTAGAAAACAGATTTATTAACTCTTAGGGGAAAATTGCTATTAGCAGCTGTGAATCATAGAATAGGATATAAATATATTGTGCATAATTTAAGTTTTCCCTCATTTTTAATGGTTTTTTGGGGGGGGCGGGGGTTGTCATGGCTCAGTAGCAAAGCTATGATCTGCTCATAACAATCTCAAATTTAATCCTAGGTTCAGTTCTCCATTTCTAAAAAGAAAAATCTTTGATTTACAACCATTTGTTTAGTGATTGTTAGAAGTTACAGCAGCATTGAAAAAAAGTGTTTTATGGCTAGTCCTTGCACTTAAATTGTCTTAGCATTACCATGGTCACATAATAAAAATGTGGCCTCTTGGCAACCAGCAAATATTTATTATGGTTGCAGTGTCCTGGAATCATATCATTGCCATTTGCTATCTACTTAACTGATTGCAACGATTAAAATATGTAGTGAAAGCTGGGTTCTCTTAAGGACAGCATGGTTCATGAAACATCTGATTTGGTTAACATGCATGGCAAAAAAGGTAGTAAAATAAAGTATAAGTCAACTGCCTTGCTTCGGAAAAATTTTCCCTTGCTGAGAGAAAATTCTGATCCCAATTTGATTGTAAGTTGAGGACCAAATGTCAATACAATTACAATTTTCCCTGAGCAAGGGGGAAGACTCATGTCTGAAATCCTAGGGAACTCATTTATATTCACTGCTTTATTTGGATTGAGCAAGTAGTTCTTGATTTACACCCAAAATTGAGGCTGAGATATCCGTCACTAATCAATGTTGTAAAGCACAATGTCATATGACCACATCACCTAGCAATAGCAATTCTGGCACTCCCCATTAGAGTTAGCCAAATTCCAGTGATGTTAGCTGGGAATTCCACCCCAAGTCATTCTGAGATTGATACCTCCAAGCTCTACACAGCTCTGGAATTGCTTGCCACAAAGTGGCTGAGGTACTTCTTGGCATACCTTTGTTCTGGAGCTGCACAAAACCCCTGAGGTGCTGCAGCTCAGCATGAATACGCAGGCAGGCAGCATGGTGCAAAGCCACAAGGATATAGGGAAGCCACAACCCTAGGCCAAGTATAAAATATATAACATACCTAGTATACAATATATAAAAAACTTCTATTATTTTACATATTATTATCTTGTGAGGTATTTTACTTGCTGTCTAGGGCCTTATTTGGCCCATGAACTACATGTTGGACATGCCTGGTTAAGACAGTACATAAGGTAGTTGCCTGGTTGATGTAATATTGATTTCTAAATGCTTCCTGTTTTAATAAATTAAATACTACCACTAATGTTAATTTTATCACCCTTTTTATATATAACTCAAGGAAGTGAACGCACCTAATATTTCTGCCTTCCATTTTCTCTATAAACAATCATTGGGATGGACTGAGAGATAGTGACTGTTCTCCATGCTTCATCGAGAGCCCAGGATGGGTTGACTCCTTCCTATGATGTCATTTAGCTGAGTCTGTACTAAGGTATAAAAGCCAGCCCCCGGAAGAGACCCCAGCTTTTGACTCAGCTCTTTTCAGTCAGTAGCTGTGTCTCTGAAAGCTTCTGTTAGATAACACTCACCAGCGATCTGCAGTGCCGTTTTTCCTCGTTTCAAGCAAGGTTGGGAGCAGCGTTGCCAGAGCGCTGTTCAGGCAAGTTGGGC
>BHFT01040088.1:5000-10871 GCA_004320025.1 Laticauda laticaudata
AACACACAGTAGCTGTTGCTGTTATAATGCAGTGGCCGCTTAATAGGAATTTGCTGAATCAAGAAGTGTGAATAACATTATGCTGCACTTGTACAATAATATTCAAGTATCTAAATCAGCTCATATTCTTGCTTTTTCAAGTGAAAATTTCTCAACAGCACTGCACTCTTTTTTTTTTATTCAAGTTACAGTGACCATGCATAAATAGAACCAATATGGTAAAGTGGATTGAACAGGGATTAAGTAAGATAAATTTCATGTCCATATTCAGCCACAGAAGGTTACTGCAAGACTGTTTGTCAGCCTAACTTACTCATTGGCTAGGTATTCAGTTCAGTATCTGAATTCAGAATGCCATTCAGTTCAAAATCAGAAGAGAAACATTCTAATCTCAGATCTCTGGAGTCATTGCTGTTAAACTGTTTTTTCTTCTTAAGTCATGCTGAGAAGAAAGCTAACCGCGTGCTCTCTTTGGGGTTCTACACTGCCCATTCTGTCTTCTGAGGAAATGAGACAGAGGTCTAAATGCAAGGCTCTCCAGTATTGTACCCTGTTTCTCCAACAATACAGCCTCCCCCAATAGGAAGTCCCAGCATGTTTTATAGGCATGAAATGAAATTAAGCCCCTCCCCCCAAATTAAGGCCGATATTAAAACATGCGAAATGGGGAGGAATGGGGGGAGGTCTTGCCATTAGGAAGTACTTTTATTGCACTTCCGGATATGGTGCTGCCTGCATTGACCCCGATACGAAGTGCCCCGCCAACACTGAAGTCAACATCCAAGCCGTCGCCACCCGCCCACCTGAAGATGCAAGGGGGGGAATTAAGTCACCCCCAAAAAGATGGCCTAGCCACTTTTTCGGGGCTCAAAAAAAAAAAACGATCTGGCCTTATTATATGAGAAACACGGTAATGTATACTGGGACAACCTTGGGAAAATATGTTGAATTAACAGAGGGATAGAATCAATATTTTATGAAATGTTAGTACCACTTCATAAGGCCTTGGTAAGACCATGCTTGCAATATTACATCCAGTTTTGGTTGCCATGATATAAAAATATGTCAAGTCTCTAGGAATAGTGCAAAGAAGAGCAACCATGATTAGGGAGGCTAAAACATATGAAAAACAGTTTCAGGAATTGAATATGTTCTACTTTAATGAAAAGAAGGACATGACAACAGTGGTCCAATATCTAAGTGGTTGCCAGAAAAGAAGAGGTGTGTGTGTGTGTGTGTGTGTGTGTGTGTCAACTTTTCATCAAAGCACCTGAAGGCTGGACAAAGGCAATGGATGGAAAGTATTGCTATTTAAATGTTAAACTATTTAATATTAAACTTGGTTTACTATTAAACTCTATTAAACTATGTTTAAACTATTACTGTTTAAATCAATTGAAACTGATTGAGAGCCAACCTAGAACTGAGAAGAAATTTCCTGAAAAAACAATTAATCAGTGAAACAACTTGCCTCCAAAAGGTATGAGTGCTCCACACTGGAGGTTTTTAAGAAGAAATTGGACAATCATTTGTCTGAAATGGTATAGGGCTTCTTGCCTGCGCAGGGTTTGGATTAGAAGACCTCCAAGGTCTATCCCAACCTGTTATTCTGTTATTCAGTGGAAACTGGATGAAACTGGCCTCTGTAACAGTTTTGCATATATTTAAAAGCAATTGTATCTTTTCTCTACTTTCTCTTCTCCTACTAGAGCTGATCTTTATAGCAATTACTCTAGATATAGAGATTAATTCCTGCCACTGAAGTGAATGGTTCAGCAGTCAGCCCTAATACTCGACCAATACTAGAATACAGCTCATCAGTCTGGAACCCACATTACGAATCTGATATTAGCACAGTTGAGAAAGTCCAGAAATATTTCACAAGAAGAGTTCTCCACTCCTCTACTCGTTGCAGAATACCTTATGCCACCAGACTTGAAATTCTAGACCTAGAAAACCTAGAACTACGCCGCCTTCGGTCCGATCTAAGTATAGTATATAAAATCATACATTGCAATGTCCTACCTGTCAATGAATACTTCAGCTTCAACCATAACAACACAAGAGCACACAATAGATACAAACTCAAGGTTAACCGCACCAAACTTGATTGCAGGAAATACGACTTCAGCAACAGAGTGGTCAATGACTGGAATACTCTACCTGACTCTGTGGTTTCTTCCCCCAACCCCAAAAACTTTAACCTTACACTGTCTACTATTGACCTCACCCCTTTCCTAAGAGGTCTGTATAGGGCGTGCATAAGCGCACCAACGTGCCTACTGTCCCTGTCCTATTGTTTCTTTTATTTTTCTTATGTGTACCCATTTCATGTATTCATAACTATGTATATACTTATACCTATTATCTTGTAAGCGATTGACAAATCAAAACAAATAAATAAAAAAATAAGAATACATCCAAAGGCCTTCAGCAATCTAGATTAAGGACGTGATTTTGAGAATCAAATATGAATAAAGGCAGTAAAAATCTACAGCATGTCTCCTTTAAAAATGACAACTGATCCCACTTTTATGATTTTGTATTACACATTGCCCATTTGCAGATAAAATCATAACATTTGTAAAATGTCACCTCTAGAAGGACTCCAGTTCAGTTCTGCTGGCTACATATTTTGCTGCCTGCATTATATTCCTTGTATTAACCTCATCTGGAATGAACACAGAGCTACTTTCCTTCCTGTACATTTCTATGATTTATACAAATACTTCTGCGGCTATATTGCATTTTATTTTTATCTTCCACATTTTATTGGCACCAAACTACTTGTGCATTTACAGTGCTCCCATGCGTATTTACCTATTTATACCATGATTATGTCTTGAAAGCTATCTCATGCTCAGTTACTTTCCCACTTTCTTTTGCTTTGAACATTAAACATTGTGTATTTTCAAATCATTTTCACATAATGCCTGATAAGTGAATTTGTTCTCTCATTCTCTCTCTCTCTGGTTATTTTTGCTGTGTCAGTAGTGTTGCTTTCTGGAGTGTTCATTTTTGCAGTTGTCACAAACTGCACATGGTTGTGCAACATGGTGATACCTGTCTCTATTTTTATCTATCTCTATTTTTTTTGCAATAAGAAAGCAGAAGGTTTTTATTGCTTTATTAGCTACATTAATACTGTTAGGTGATTTCTTCACAGAATTATTGAACGTCGACATACTGCACAATGTCTTTTTTTATTTTTTTATAAGTTTTCAACAAACAAACATACACAAACAAAACACAAAACATAAAAATATAAAACTTCTTTTTGGAAAGCGGCTTAGTCCCAGGTTAACTCATTCTATATTGGTTGAATTGTCAAGCGCGTTACAATTTTTTGATATTTCTTGAATCCTTTTCGGTGTTCTAAAGCAAAAAATTAAAGCAGCCTATTTCTGCCAGAAAAGCCAACACCTATTGGAAGACCCCCATGCAAGATGTGGGCTGTGTTGCCCACATTCAAGACACTTGCTGGCCAGTATGGCACTGGTCCGGTTTCAAGGGTTTGGCCGGGTGGCAGGCAATCTGTGCATCATGCGCCTAGCGTTCCTGCTGCACTCCACTGCCTGCGAGTGCCCCTGCACTCCAGTTGGATTCTGCGGGGCTATATACCCCATACGACGTAACTGAAGATAGAGGAGACCCAATGGCGTCTCCGGGAAACTCACAACCCCCCTCCTCACTTGTTTAACTCCCTTTCCCGAACCAGTGCGTGGAGCGGGCGGTCAGCAATGGCTGCCACAAAAGAAGCTTTCATTCCCAGATAGAATGCTGCAGGAGGCAAGCCCCTGAGCAAAGTGAAAGTTTGGGCGTAACCATTGATGACCAAGTAACATTTAACATACCCTGGAATTTAAGTTTCAAATTAAACGATACCATGCGTTCCCGCATGAACGATGAAGAAGCATGCCGAATTGAAAGCTTAAAACAAGGGAAAGTTTGTTTTTTCTCACTCTCCTTCCTTACGGTGACCTAGCAAATGAATGCGGAGAAATTGCGAAAAAAAACCCATTTTGGCCATTCAGCAGGTAAATTAAACTGAAAATTAAGCTGGACGCGGGACAATAAAGATTCTCCTGAGGCATTGAAAAAAAAACTTTTTTTTTATGCTATACCGCATCGGGACAGCGAGAGCGAAAAGAATCAATATTAAAGATTTCTGTTGCCGAGGACGGTCTGCTTAGAATTCTATAAGCCCATCATAGTGAAACTGTAACAAAACTTCTAACAAGATATATTTTAATTGGAGCTTTATAACTAACATAACCCCGAAGAAGCAGGAAGGCTATAAAAAGAAGAAAGTGTTAAATGAAACAGACTGTGTGTATTTGGCATTGTTTTGATGACTTGGGACTTATTGGAGAAAATTATTATTTGAAAGAACCTAAAAACATTTCGGGTTTGTCTAAAAAAACTTTTCACCAATGGCACTACTTGTCAATGCAAACTGAAAATTGAAATTTAACAAAGCTAAAAGAAGCAGAAACAAGAAGGGAATGGCCCTCTCTGGATCTGCTTTCCATTTTTAGCAACATGACGCATTTATACCTACCAAAACTACAAGAAAAAAGAAACTTGGGGCATGAAGAAGAAGCCATCTTTTTAATGAACCAAACAACGTTTTAGTTGGGGAGCAAAACAGAAAGAGAGGAAGAGAATGCCGAGAATTCAAGACTTAACAAAACCAACCAAAAAAGGAAAAAATAGGCTGAAAAATCGATACCAATGTCAGAAAACACACAGAAAAGAGAAACTATAGAAGAAAGGTGAGATTAAGAAGTAGAGATTAAAGACAAGGGCTAAAAAGATAGCGATGGAGAAAGACAAGGAAGGAAAAAAGGAAAGAGAAGTTACAAAGGTTAAAACAAGATTAAAAAACAAGATCTACTTCAGAGATGGGCTAAAAATATGATTAAAAGAGAATTCTGCAACAGTACATACAGATTGCTCTATATATTGTTATTCTATATTTGAACATAATGTTAGAAAATTGCGGATTTTTATCAATAGAGCTTAAAATTTGCTCATGGATTATTGTTTTAATTATGGGTATAAATTTATTACCTTTTTTATTTTATAATATAGTAAGGTAGCTTGCAATGTACCTAAGTAGATCAGAATGAAAAGTTATATATTATTCTTAAGTGTTTAAAATTTGGCGGCGACAAGATTTAAAGGCTGTCACACTTTTAATCTCGTGATCTACAGGAAGAAATTTCTGTGTTTATGAGAAAAGATAATAGAAAATGAAGAGAAGTACAAACGGTTAAAACAAGTATGTAAAGAAAACAAGATCTATTCAAGATAGTGCCAGTAAAAAATGCATTAAAAAGAGACTTCTGCAAACAGCTGACATAACATTATATTGTTGTATTTGATATTTGGAAATAATTCAGAAAATTGGATTGAATAATAGAGCTTAATTTGCTATGGATTATTGTTTTTAAGTATATTATAAACTTTTTTTTAAAATTTTATCACATATAGTAAGTGACGATTCAGAACCGTACTAAGCGGACATGCAGAAAGAAAAAAGTATATCATTATTTTAAATGTTAAATTTGGGGGAACAAGATTTTAAACCGGCGTTCATACTTCTAAACCATCATCTACAAGAGAATTTTGTTCGTTAATGAGAAAAATTAATCAGAAAAATTGAAAATAGAACAGACAAAAGATATACGCCACTGATTTAAATTGAGATCTTGAAATGAAATAAAATAGAATTAAGAGACGTGAAAAGAGGGTGAGGAAGCTAACTATAGAAAATGTACGAATGGTAAATAAGATATAACAATGGCGCATAAAACCGTGAGCCATCGAATTTAAATTTATGGTTACCGTACCAAAAAGTGTAAACCT
>BHFT01040090.1:0-38092 GCA_004320025.1 Laticauda laticaudata
GAGGTTTATCTATCCCACAACTATCCTTATCTATCCCACAAGCATGCAAAGGCTTAACTACTTTTTAAAAGTTTTCACCAACACTTTATTAAGCAAAAAAAAATGAACCAAGTGTCTTAAGCAAAGATAACCTTGTTAACTTTCTTAGGTAAACTTTATGACTTTTATTAAATAAGCAAAAATAACCAAGTAAAGTGTCTTAAGCAAAGTATAAACTTAACAAGGAAACAACCAGGCTCTGACACTATTCTCAGTCACTCTGAGTCATGTCCATGGTCTCAGCTGTTAAGTGGGCGGAACTGTGGAGGTGGCTGTGGCTTGAGTGCTGGTCTGAGGCACCATTGGGGTGCTTGGTCCGAGGCTACAACAGGGCTTGGTATGTTCAGGAAGCTATCGAGAGCTGACTCAGTCCCGTGAGGTTGAAAGGCCCTTTATCAAGGGACCTGAGGTTTGAGGCCCAAGACTGATGACAGATTGTCGTTGACGGCTGGCTGTGGGTGGAGGAAGGAGGAGTGTAGTGGGCTGTCTGGTCTGCAAGCTGGGTGAGGACTGGCATCTGTAGTGTGTGATGAACCTAGGCCTGGACTGGGGAAGTTCTGCTTCTGCTTGTGGGAATCCTGGTAGTCGTAGCCTTGGTAGGTGAGGGGCTGTTGAAAGCTTGTGGAAGGGCTGTGACATCGGCCTGGGGTGGAGGAGCAGACCTGGACTGGGTAGGAGCAGGTTCAGCTGGGCTCTTGAGGGTTGTGCAGAAAGTGCTGTGATTTCTCTTCATTACCTGGTACTGGGCCTGCGGGCAGGTCCTTGAAGGTGTGGCTCACGTAGGTGATGAAGGTGTTGCGGCCCGAGGATGCTCTGTCCAATTGGACCAGCTGAGAGAGAGTTCTGTGCTGATCTTCATTGTGTCCTTGATCTCCAATAGCACACTTGTGGTTCTGGCCCTCAGTCTTGCCTCTCTGCCTGCATCCTCTGGAGCTGGGGTGTGAGTGTGGGTGTGGGTTGGCCTCTGGTGGCTGCTGCTCTTCCTCCATTTGTGACAGGGGATCCTCCAAGTCTGCCGGCATGGGGAGTTGCAGTTGTCGGGGGGGTCTCTTCCGTGGGCCCTCTGAAGACACCTGCCTGGACAGGGTTGATGGCTCCTGGTTGGAAGAGGACTGGCTGTCTGTGGGCTGTCTGACGGAGAGGGGGTGTCAGAGGGGCTGCTCCTCGGTTGGCGGAGTCTCACCCTTCAGGGAAACTGCCCTTGGCCATGACGTACATCTCCTGGTCAGTGAGCTTGACAGCGCCTGCCTTGATTTTTTGAGGTGTAGCTTGCCATACCAGGTGTGCATGTGCTTCCACCATCCCAGGAGTACATCTGCAGTGTACCCCAGGCCTCTGCCTTTGTTCTCTCCAAGCTGCCTGCTTCTTCTTGGTGTCGTGATAGAGTCTGTTGCCCTTTCTCCAGAGGTACTCGTTCTCCCTCAGCCATTCCAGCACTCATCCTCATGCTCCTCAGAAAACGGTGTACTGTTTCCTCTCTCCCTTTGCCTTTCCCTCTTCTCTCCCTCTGGCAGGGGCTTCAGCAGGGCCTTCAGGGGTTTGAGCAGCAGGGCCTTCAGGGGCTTGAGCAGCAGGGCCTTCAGGGGCTTGAGCAGCAGGGCCTTTCAGCAGCAGGGCTTTGAGGGCCTAGGGGCTGGTTCCACCACAGCAGCAGCCAGCAGCAGCAGCAGCAGGAACAGCTTCAGAGCCAGTGCCAGGGGATGGGATGCTGGTTTCTCTCTTCTTGGCCAGGGCTGGAACGAGTAGGCACGGGCTTCCTCTTTTTCCCTGACTGGCGAACCATGGTGTTCCTGCTTGATGTATGTGGCAGCACATCTTTCCCTGAATGCTGACTGCATGCGTGCTGCATCCTTTATATCCGCGGAGCTGACGCAAATTCATACTCCCCTCATGCGCAGTGAACGCTTTGCATCCGATATACATCCGCGCGGCATTCCACTTTGTTTCCTTCAGGCCGTCCGTGATGCATCCACTTCATCCGCTATGCATCCGCCCCATCCGCTATGGAGTCCACTTCGCAGAATTTTACTTCCCGGAACCCCTTCGAGGTATCATCCGCTTCCATCCGCTGTCATCGCTAGGCTTCTATGAACATCCACTTAACATCCCCACTGCATACTACCCACATCTCGTTCTTTTCCGTTCTTTTCCATTCTGTTTATGCAAATTTTTGCCACTTTTTGGAGCGGGATGACAACAGATGGAGCCACCCCCGAAATTTTGCTCGTCCGCTGTGTCCTTTATTCATACGTTTTGTGTCCGTCTGCCAGTGGGACCTAGCCTTTATGAAAAGAAGGGACTAAGGGTGACATGATAGCAGTGTTCCAATATCTCAGGGGTTTTCACAAAGAAGAGGAGTCAAGCTGTTCTACCAAAAGCACCTGAGGGCAGGACAAGAAGTGATGGGTGGAAATTAATGAAGGAGAGAATCAATCTAAGAACTAAGGAGAAATTTCCTGACCAGTGATTAATCAGTGGAAAAACTTGCCTCCAGAAGTTGTGAATGCTCCAACACTGGAAGTTTTTTTAAAAGAAGTTGGATAACCATTTGTCTGAAATGGTGTAGGATTTCCTGCCTAGGCAGGGAGTTGGACTAGAAGACCTCCAAGGTCCCTTCTAACTCTGTTATTCTATTCTATTCTACTCAACAATCATCTCAGCATCCCTGTAGTCATGTGATCAAAATCTATTCACTTGGCAACCAGCATGTATTTAGGATGATTGCAGCATCCTGAGTTCATGTGATCAACATTTGCTATTTTCCCAATCAGTTTTCGATGACTTGTTAATGGGGCAAGCTGGATTCTCTTTTCAGTGGCATGATTTGCTTAACGACTGCAGTGATTCACATAACACTTTTGGCAAAGAAGGTTGTGAAATCAGCCATGACTCAGTTAACAACTTCCTTGCTTAACAATTGTTCCAGTTGTGGTCATAAATCAAGAACTATTTGTAACCTTTTGAGCCATCCTTTAACTTTCTAACACTAGCATGTTCAGAAATGGGAGCATGATACTCCAGTGTCCTTGCAGAGTTTCTCTTATCCTTGGGAGTAGATAATCAATTCCTACATCTTTGCCAGGGGTTTGCTTAGCATCCTATGCAAACTAGGAATTCAGAGGGATGCCTCATCAGACAATCATGTTGCTTGCTCTTTACTGACAGTTGGCAAATCACCTTTATGAATGCAAGTTCCTCTCTTGGTCAGAATTCACTTTAAGTACACACAGTGTGCCTTCCTTTTTTAATACATTCACTACTTGCTACTTATTTGCAGCTCCCAGTTCTTAATGATGTGTGTTAAAGAAGCTTTCTGAGTGGCTCTTCATTTGGTAGTTGATAACAAGACATCTTAGTACAGTTGCAGGGGGCGAATTAGCAATTTCTCAGCAGCCTTCAGCAGTTCCTATAAAAATAAATTGGCTGTTTTCCTAGAATTTTGTACAGTAGCCTTCTGGTGTTTTCTAGTTGGCTTTTGTAAAAATCAGGTTGTTGGGCTGAGAGGCTTTTGATCTAACCCAACAGTTTTCTTCTTATGCCTGCAATGCTGTGAGCTGCCTAGGTTCATTATGTGAAATAGGCAGCCATGTAAGTCCTGTAAATAGATAGATGATAGATAGATAGATAGATAGATAGATAGATAGATAGATAGATAGATAGATAGATAGATGATTGATATAGAGATAGAGATAGAGATAGAGATAGGTAGTCATTTTTAAATCTCAGATCAGCGCTCACTGGTTGAAGATAACATATTTTAAAAATGATTTTATTAAAACAATACCAATAAAACAATTCCTAAAAAGATAACACAAACAAAAATAGTAATACCTGAGGTGATCAGATTAAATATTGGGCCATACTATTCCATATCCCTGAGGAATCCTATCTTTAATATCTTCAAAAATACCATTAATAAAAAGATGCCATACATCATACAAATCTTTTGGATCTGCATATCCCTTAATATATTTTAATATAATTCTTTAGAATTCTTTATTGGCCAAGTGTGATTGGACACACAAGGATTTTGTCTTGGTGCAAATGCTCTCAGTGTACATAAAAGAAAAGATACATTTGTCAAGAATCATAATAATAGTCATAGGGTACAATAAGCAACCAAAGCATATTAGGAAACAATTAATATAAATCGTAAGGATACAAGCAACAAAGTTATGTTGTATAGTCACAAGTGGAGGGGATGGGTGATAAGGAGTGACGAGAAGATTAATAGTAATAATAGTGTAGACTTTGTAAATAGTTGGATGTACTGTAATGTGCCCTTTTTTCTGTAGACACCATACTTTATTTAACCCTACTGTATGTTGAGTGATGGAGAAGATGGTCTGATTTCTACTAGTGATCAATAAACCGTGTTTTTGTTAGATTACAAATAAGAACACACTTTACGATGTGACCATATTGCTTATAATTTGTAAGATTCCAGACTGAGGGACTCCAACACCATTTGACTCTGACTCTTGTCTATTGTTTGCACATGCTCAGTGAATATTCATATGGTACCATTTTTCTCACTTCCTTAACATCTTTCTCAATAATTTTGCTTGCTCATTCTCATAAACTTGTTAAGTCTGAAAAGCTCACTTTTCCCTTCCTAACATTAGCTGTCTGTCCCTGACTTCCTTTCCTTGTAATGCTTGTTCTACACTTAGCTACAAGCCATAAAATTTAGTCCAGGGAGCTGTATTATATGACTTATCTCATAGAGTTTGATGAGGAATGGAGAGGGCAATTTATTTCTGGTTCTCATTACTTCAGCCATGGGTAGCATGATGCCTCAGTAGTTAAGATGCTTGGCTTGTTGACTGGAAATCTGACAGCCTGGGTTTGAGACCTGAGCATCATGCAGGGTGTGCTCCGTTCTTGCCCCAGTTCCTGCCCACATACCAATTCAAAGCATGCAAATGCAAGTAGATAAATAGGTATCACTTCAGTGGGGAAGAAACAGCATTCCACAACATCATGCTGGTCACATGACTGGGGAAATGTCTTTGGACACAGCTGGCTCAATGGCCCTTGAAATGGAGATGAGTGTCACGCCCTATGGTCGGTTATGATAACTGGAGGAAAACTGCAGGGTGTCAGGCGGTGCTCCATTCAAAATCCAAGAAAGAAATACTTAGACTCTTTAATTTAGAGAAAAGTTATCTTTTCCTGAAAGTGAACTGGTAGCAACCAGAGAATTCTGAATCTGAGAAATTAGGCGCGTAAATCACATATACAAAGTGATGGAAGTGTTCCCACCCCCAATAGTTCAGATGAGACTTCCAATTAGAAATTGTGAATATGATCATGTGGGCATCTTCAGGTGATGATGAGGCCTCTGTCCATTGACCTTGGCATACTTTGA
The DNA here is from genome assembly GCA_004320025.1 of Laticauda laticaudata. Lineage (NCBI taxonomy): Eukaryota > Metazoa > Chordata > Lepidosauria > Squamata > Elapidae > Laticauda > Laticauda laticaudata. Next base: position 5,411 of record BHFT01040090.1, read on the forward strand.
TAACGGGTTGCAGTTGCGCAGAGAAAAGAAAGCTAAGTGAGAAATAGAAACCTAACTCTATTGTATGCTCCCCCCCTCATTTACACAACAGAAAAATGTAACATCTCCAGCTCACTTCCCAGACTCATCCTGTCCTCCCCTCCCCCCCCATTTCTTATGACAGCCGAAAGATGCAAAGCGATAGTAGAAGATCTTGAAGGCTGACATTGGGACTGCTTTCCTTTCTCATTACTTCTGAATGTGTTCCTTTCTATGTACATTCTGTACTTGAAATCTGCATTAATATATACAGTATGTTTATAAATTCTGGAAGAAAAAGCAGAGACTATTGTAGAGGCAAGAAGAAAATCAGTACAGCATCAACTGCACTGCTAATGATGCCATTATCTACTGTGGTCAATATCATTGTTTGTTCACCATAAGAAAAGCCATGTTTTGGAAAAAATATTAACATTTCCAAATACCCTTCAGAGTATGATTTAGATATAAAAAAGATGTTGAGGACCCTAGAAAGAGGGCAGAAAAGAGAAACAAAGATGATATGGCATGTGGAGGCTAAACCACAGGATGAGAACTACGTATATTTAGCCTAAAAAAGAGAAGGACTCTGGTTATATGATAGCAGTCTTCCAGTACTTGAGGGGCTGTCACAGAGAAGAAGGGGTCAGCCTATTATCCAAAGCACGTAGGACAGGACAAACAATAATGGGTGGAAGATCATCAAAGAGAGATCCAACCTAGAACTAAGGAGGCATTTCCTGACAATGAACAATCAATCAGTGGAACAATCATGAACAATCAATCAGTGGAACAGCTTGGACAAGAAGATCTCAAGTTTCCTTCCAACCTTATAATTCTGTGTTCCATAAGAAACCAGTGTGGTGGCATAGTACTAAAGTTGATGAACTCAGGAGAAATCTTTGTAGATCAGTAGTAATGGAGCTCTAGGCTTCAATTGGCTTAGAGCAGATCAGTAGACCAGCACCTTTATATACATTTTAACTGTGGTTCCAAAAGGGCACTTTGCTTGTGTAGCCTGTTTTGTGTGAGAGAAAAGAGAAAAAGAGAGAGAGATAGAGGGAGGTAGAGAGAAATGGAATATTGACCTTAGAGAAGAATGAATGCAGGTCTACCAGGAGGACAATATTTCCATTGAAACCAGAAACCAGAACTTCCATCAGCAACATTTGCTTCATCAAAGGAAGTGGGTGGAGAGGGGCAGCTGCTGAACCAGTTTCACAAGATATGGAAAGAAATGCAGGACAGGACTTAAAAGCACAGAGTGCTTTTTAAAAAGTTGTAGCCATGTTGGCTAAAAAAACCCAATTTTTTAGCCTAACCCAGTTTCAGTTAGAAGCCACAATTCCCCAGGCAGTTTGCCTTCTCCCTTTAATAAGCAGGCTAGGAAGGCAAAATACCCATGAAATCACACGCACATGACAGCTTGATATCTGAACTCTGCCACACATTCAAGGCGGTGATTGCTTGTTGGGTTTTCTGCCAGATAATACTGGGTAGGAAGACTAAGGGGTCTGGGAACCCACAGTTCCAGCTGTCCCATTTATTTTCTGATTGTAGGAATATATCATTGAAGTGCAATGAAATAGAAATGGTGGAGACAGCCCTTTCCTCCTGACATACTCAGGGGTCACCTGCTGGGGGTTCGCAGGGGTTTGGGAGAGCCCCTAACTAAGGTTCTGTGCAATTCAGAGAACCCCCGAATCCCACTTCTAGCTGGCCCTGCCCACCCCCCCTCCCAGGAGTCCCCATGTGGCCCATTTTGGATGCAGGTAAGTGCAGGGTGCACACAGAGGCTCAGGGAGGATGAAAAAATGGGTCTCCCAGAAGTTCAGGAAGGCCAGAAATGGGCCCATTTCCAGCTTCCAGAGAGCCTCCGGAGCCCTGGGACGGCAAAAACAACCCCCTGCCATGGTGCAGGAGGCCGACTAGGTGATACCCATCATGTCCATGCTCACCCAGCAACTGGGCAGAGAACCCATTGCTGAACCCCTGGATATACTATCCTCCTATCTCAAGGATGAGAGAAAAGCACATTACCCTCCTCCATTATTCTCATTTTCTCAAATAAATCCCTGGATTTCCTGTTTGCTTTTCTTTATGTAGGTTCCTTGCTCAACATTTGTAGCTAAAGCTGATCATTATGGGAGCAACATTTATTGGGAGCCACCCAGAGTATGGTATCAGATGGATGGCCATATAAATGTTTAAATAAAATAATATTAATAAAAAATTATTATCATTTTGTCAGGTGCAAAGGACCACATGTTAAGTTCCAGTTAAGGAAATTTATTGCTCATTGCCTACATACAAAAATCTAGTCAACTGATGATCATCACTAAATTGGCCCAAGACAAAACTCAACAGCATTCAAGAGGGACTGGATTTGGATTGCTTGAAGCGTAATGACTCCAGACTTATTCCTCCCTTGACTCTACTCCCAGTCTCTTCTCCTTCTACATAATTCTCCTGTAAAGATTTTAAAGTGAAGTTTCATCATCCTGAAACTTGTGGGATTGTCTCATCCCACTGGGATTGGCCTGCTCCACCTGTGCCGACAGAGGAGGCATGCTGTGGGCCTCATCTGCCCAATTATTCTGGCTGGCCATATCCAGGAAAAAGGCCTTGCCTGCCATTGCACCTCCCTCTGGAACTGTTCTGATCACCAACACCAAGACACCAACAAACACACATAAAACCCAAAACTCTTTTATTTTAGTTCAATGGCTGTGAATTATTGTCATTCACAGCCCGAATGACAATAATAACCAGTTATAATTAGTCCCAGGGACGTCTGCCAAAGTTCTTCAAGAGACGTCTGATAAGAACGTACCTTATGTTACTTGAAGTGTTGCCAACAACTAAAGTCCCAATTAGTCTTTCCACAAACAAACAGAGAACAAATTAACCACAGAGCTTTCAGAGTCCAAACCAACCAGAGCAAACAACGTTGCTTCCTGCAAAAGTTTCCCTCCCTTTGCACTTCCTTTATATCTTATGGGAAGGGCAATCACCTCCAAGCCTTGCTCCTGAGTCGCCTCTTTGTCTTAGCTGATCTTGTCTTCTGGCAACTCTGTGCATACATGCATTGGGAACAGGCTCCCCTTGTTCCTCTGCCTCACTGACACTGCTGCCAGATTCTGGGGGCTCCAGAGTTAGCACATAATTCCCGGATGGTCCTGGTCCTATCTCTGTATTGGATGCAGGACCCTCGTCCAAGTCCTCCCCAGGCTCCTGGACTGGTTCTTGTTCTTCCCCACTGTCCGATTCTGCTGTTGTCTGCATAGGCTGCTGGTGAATCACAGGAACATCTTGCCCCCAGAGTGAAGTTGGCTCCGACCCTCCTGATTTTCCATATAAGAGCCTGAAGTCCTGGCTCTGCCAGTTACCTTTGGCCTCCAATGGGGGAGCATCACATTGGAGATGGTTGAACAATTAACAACAGATCCCACTTCCACCCCATCCTGCTTCCGTCCTCCCCATCTTTTAATCGGGATGCAGCTTTTGTATTAGTTTATACAGTGTTTTTAATCTTTTATCATTGAAAGCCCCTGAAGTAAGATGGGTAGCCTATAAATTTTACAATTAATTAATTAATTCATTCATTATTAACAAATCCCAGTTGTCAACAACTCCATGATGCTGCTGCATTTGAGCAACCCTCATTTTCTACGAGCTTCAATTTGAATCATGAGATTTCCAGTAAAAGGTTATTTATTTTTACAGTAACATCACTTTGCTTTTCAGTTCTTGCTTCTTTCCTTCTTCAGCATCCCTGCAAGTTAAATGTATGGCATTTTGCCCATATACTTCAACTGTTACATGCTAAACATTAAGGTGCTTCACAGAGCTTTCTCCAGGCCATTCCTGCTGAGGTATGTGTCATTGGTCATATATTCACCCTGTTGCCTTGTTACATAAATACAGGGAGAGCTACTGTAAAATCAACAATTACAATAAACTGTTATTGGATGCAGGAGTAAATGAATGAGATTTGAGTGGCAAGTCTCATTAAAAACAGAAACTCAATCAAATGCCGGGTTTTATGCTTGATTGGAGGCTGTATTCTTCCTCCTTGTTTATCTTGCTGAAGTATATTTAATAAGGGAAGCAACAGCTTTAAGAGGAGCACTTTCCACCCACGCCTATCATATGAAATGTCAGAAGAAGAGTTGTTATAACACCTGCAATGTGTTATTGCTAAGAACAGAAAGAAGCAGGTTTTACACATTTTCTTGCTCACTTTCTGAACAAAAAGCTACATACATATAAGCTTGTAGGCATACAGTACCTGTCCATCATGAAGTATAGCTGGCTAGCTTCAGCTGAAATTCCAGAACAATTAAGATAGGAAAGCCTTGATTTACTTGATGGCTTCAAAGACTTGGCCAGAAAAATAATACTTTTCTCATTCTTCTGAGTACCTTTTCCATTTGAGGACCATTGCCTCATCCAGTTTAGATGCCAGCCTTGGTGCCTGCTTGCTAACCTTGGTTCATGCCTGTCTGCCAGCCTTGGTGCCTGCCTGCCTGCCAACCTTCCTGCCAGCCTTGGTGCCTGCCTCCCTGCCAGCCTTCCTGCCAGCCTTGGTTCCTGCCAGCCTCCCTGCCAGCCAGCAACCCCACAACCATGCGGAAGCACAGCAAGCCTCAGCCATCTGCTGCCAGCCCTGGCAAGAGGGACAGGGCTACCATCCCGCCCCCTGGCCCTCACTCTGATTCTGCTGGGGCTTCTGCAGCACGGGCTCGCTCTTCTGGGGCTGTGGCTTCTGCTGCTTCTGCTTCAGGAGGAGCTGATGACAAGCACTCCAGCACCAGCCACCTCCACAGCACCTAGACCCTTAACCCCTGAGACTGAGCGACCAAGAGGAGTGCCAGAGACTCATTTTTGTTTTATACCTTGTTGTTAATAAAGTCTGTTTATGATTCACACACTTGCTTCATTTTTTTTTAATAAAGTCTTGGTGGAAACTTTTAGAAATGATTTAAGCCTTTGGATGCTTGTGGGATGGGTTAAGGTAGCAGTGGGAAGGGCAGGGATACCTTTGGGATGGGTAATAGCTGTGGGATGCGCAGGGATACCTGTGGGATGGGCAAGATACCTGTGGGATGGGCAGAGATACCTTTGGGTTGGGTAATAGCTGTGGGATAGATAAACCTCCAGTGCAAGCATAGTGGGACTGTATGGTCCACCCTCCCAGGTGCCACACCTATGGCCCTTTATTATCAATAATAATGTAATAATTATCCACACATGTCAGCCTAAACACAACTCTTTATTAAACGTCCTGTTCATTGTAGGGCCACCCAACATACGTGGCCCAATCTCATCAGTGTGATGAGACAGGGTGAAGGATGCATCCATTAAGCATCTATCTTTTCTCAACTTTATGGTAGAATAACTAATAATGAGAGTCAATTCATTAATCTTGAAAATATACCACTTCTTCCTTCCACAAATATTTATTACCACTGAATTTGTTTTCAACCAATATAGGGAAAATGAGAAGCAATGAAAACATATCCACTATGATTCTCAACTGTCTGAGGGAGAGTCATGCTAGTATTGGACCAAAAGATGCCATCAAGTCTCAGAAGAATCATGAGATAAATTTAAAATCAGAGTTAGGATGGATAAATCATTGGCCTCATCCAATGTCATCATCCAAATAAGGTCCAATCCAAACCCTTTACAGAAGTGGTGAGATTCAAAAATTTTTACTATCATTTCTGTGGGCATGGCTTGGTTGCCGTGGCTTGGTGGGCATGGCAGGGGAAGGATACTTTAAAATCTCCATTTCCACCCCACCCCATAACCTGCTTTCCAGCTTCAGCCAATCAGATGGGACTCAGGAGGCAGAGAATAGATAGGGGCGTGGGGCCAGTCAGAAATGGTATTTGCTGGTTCTCTGAACTACTCAAAATTTCCGCTACTGGTTTTCCAGAACTGGTCAGAACCTGCTGAATACCACCTCTGCTTTACAGTTTCTCTTGTTCCAAATGGTCAGTAGGAATCTTTGATGAACACCATTTTCTAAACACCTGGGAAGATGGATGTTCCACATAGCTTTGATGGCTCACCACTTAGAGTGATGCAAAGCTGTGTATTCCCAACTTTAGCCCTAGTTGTTCTTGACAAATGGCTTACATATGGTCCCTTGGTACAAGTGAAACATTGCAAGCTTGGGTGTTTTGATAAATTGAAATGCCACATACAAATGTTTTAAATAAAAAAGCATAAACATACAAACGGGCTCTTTGTTTCAGTGTAATCTCGTTGTAGCTCTGTTTCATGTCCTCTATGGTTGAACGCTAACTGTTTGAGAAACCAGTCATGTAATTCATGGGTCCTCTTAACTATAAAAAATACAACTCTAACATTTGACATCCATAATGAGATTTGTCAGATATTTACTTTGCAATCTCACTGGAATTGCAAGAACTGACCAAAAATTAGCCCTTTTAGACAACACATTATCCATCCTGAGCCCTTGGGGAAGGATGGATATTAATCTCTACATGTGTAAACAATAGTTTGCCTTAGTAGGTTTTCACTCAGATATGCTTTCTGGAAAATATAGAAATTTTCAAGAGCAGCAAGCCAAGGTGAGGTGGCTACTTGCTATGTTATTTGGGCCATTTATCAGACTGTGGACTCTTTGACACTGGATTGACTTGACTGATGAGTTCCCCATGTTGCACAAAGCAGTTTACCATTTTTTAAAGTATTAAAATTGTTTATAGAACACATCGGCTGCCCTGTATCATGTAATCATGGGCCATTGTATTTATAAACCAGTACACATAGATGAGTTATAAAACGATTCAAAACTCAGAAGAGCATGACATTTCTAATAAAAGGGTCATTTAGAAAAAATACTCTCACATTTAGAAATGCTTTCCCTTTCAACTATCTATACCCAATTAACACAAAAGAATGTATAATTTCATCAAACTACTAATTTCAAACCAAAAGCAAAATTCCAGATTGAAGAAGCAGGTGATGATTGTTAAATAAATAAGCAATAACAGATAAAGATTCTCTCCTGATGCACAAACCTTGAGGAAGTTCCTTTGAAATTAATGCCTGCTGTTTCAAAAGCATCTCAGCATAGGCTTATAATAATAGCTGGAAAGATACGCCTGGGTGGAAGATTCTGGCTTGTGAAGCTTAATATATCTTTAAACTACTTGATGCTCTCCAACTCATCATAAGACAGCAAGCCCTCCCACACTGCTGAACATCTTTACCAATTTGCTTCCTCCTATTGGCAACTCTTCCATGATCTCTCTTCAGTCTGCTCACCACCTGTTTCCCAATCTGCTAAGTAATGTGTAGAAATATTATCTTCCCATGTCCCTGGAATGAGAGGCATTCTCTGGCTCACTGTCTGGTCATCATTTTAGAATCCCTTAAGAACACTGCTCACAGATTTATCATTACCCTAGACAAGTAGACAGTTTGGAAATAGGCTAGCCTCCACATGATTTTCTTGATCCAATGAAAAAGTATCCATATCATGAAGACAGCCAATCAGAAACTTTCTTTTTGAGATTCTGAAAGCCAGAATAAGATAGGGTTTTTTTTCACCATAACTAACATAAGAGGATGAGATGGATGGATGGAGTCACTGAAGCAGTTGGTGTGAGTTTAAATGGACTCTGGGGAATGGTAGAGGACTGGAGGAATATTGTCCATGGAGTTGCAATGGGTTGGACACAACTTCACGATGAACAATAACAACAGCAACAACAACAACAAAACCATAAATTGTCACCATTCACCATTCATAGTTTAGGAACCATGGTGGTGCAATGGTTAGAGTGCAGTACTGCAGGCTATTTCTGCTGATGGCCAGCTGCCTGCAATTTGGCAGTTTGAATCTCACCAGCCTTAAGGTTGACTCAGCCTTCCATGCTTCTGAGGTCAGTAAAATGAGGACCCAGATTCTTGGAGAAAACATGCTGACTCTGTAAACTGCTTAAAGGGGGCTGTAAAGCACTGTGAAGTGGTATATAATTCTAAGTGCCATTGGTATTGCTATTCTATCCATTAAATCAGTTGGGTGCATTTAAAATATGCAACTATTATAGCCATTAGTCCTAGATGCAGTTGTCTACTTTGGACATTCTGGATCCTGTTCAGCACAACTAGGCTTTTCTTTGGCTGGATGCAATTGTATGAAACTAATTTGGTCTCTTCAGCATCATTCCACATGTCACAAGACTCTTTGACCCGATAAACTAAAGAGTGCTAAGTTTACTGCACAAAGGATTCCCAATACATGGAAGAGACTTCTGATTGCTATATTCACAATATAGTACATGCAAAAAGGGTCAAATTCAACTGTTCAAACTTCAGCCTAGAAACACTGGCAACAAACACAGTATGACGAAGAAGGAAGTATTAGAACTTTTCTGAAGATCCTGTTTTACCAATAGAGATAAACATTCAGAGGAGGATAGATTAACACTAAGATTAACATTAAACCAACCAAGAAGCAAAAAAAAAACTCAATCAAGAAACTTCCAAACAAGCCAACAATAAATAGCCCAACCAAAGAACCACCAAGAAGTTATCTATCTGTAAGAATAAAACCAAGTTCAGAAAGTACCATGGGCCCCTGATCCTTTTTTTATTCGGAAGAGAATTGATGGGAACTTCTATCACTGCTAGCATTACTGGATCTTGAATATTATTGCCAAGCTTGAGTGAATTGCTGAACTGCAAAAGAAACCCTTATGGAAGAAACTTCTACCTCTATCGACTCATCCTTGCCATTGGATTAGGGCTACCAGATCTAGTCTTCAAATCATTCAAGACCATAAGATAATAGCAAAAAGATCAGAAAGCTCATGATTTCCATTTACTAGTTATCTGGATCTTGCAACCCAGATTTAGTACCTTACATAAATCTGGGAAAGTAACAGGCAGTATTTTAGACACAAACAGTGAACAAATAGGAGAAGAGTTCATGAATGGCTTTCTTTATAAACAGCAGTTGAGTCCTGACTGCAAAAAGGCCTATTAAGAAAAGATTATCACCCTTTAAAGAGACTCCCACCTAATCAAATCCCTGTAGAAATGAAGGCTGCAAAGTTCTGTTGCAATTTTCAAGATTCTGAAACTTCATCTCTAATCCTTGCTTTAAAAACCTTCACAATCTGTGTCATTTTTGTTTCTTTGATCATATCTTACTGTTAGGAACCTGACAACATCTTCCTAGACAAGAGGAAGTACTAAGTCCTTGTGTTTCTTTCAACCTTTATTTGAACAATTGTGCTTTTCAAACAATGATAATCCTCAGTTATTCTTGCAACTTTAATAACAAGTCAGTTGTGGTTGGTACCTTGACTTATGTCCTGGTTTGTCCTCTGGCCTGAATTATGGGCTCTTCAGTCAACACTGCCACTCATCCTAAGACTGTGTTTTTGCTTTCCCCATTAAGAATTTATTAGCTATGTTTCCATATCATTGCATGGCCATTGTGTTTTGAAACCATGGTTGATGATCATCTTTTTAATACTATTGTTCTTTCCAAAGAAGTCTAGAGGAATGTACAAAAAAGGGAGAGGTTAAACAACATTTTAAATGAAAAACAATTAGATAAAATCTTCTATCATAAAAAGATAATAAAAGCTATAAGAATGCAACAATTAAAACAAGGGTCATTTTTAAAAGCCAGTTTGGTTTGGAGCAATTGTTAGCCTGAATATCTTTGGAACAACCAACATGGCTTTCGGATGTTATTTAGGTCAAGAGTGTGTGGAGGAGCAAGGCGGAATGATTCATAAGTGGATTGGTTGCAATTTATATTTGATAAACCACAAATAAAGCAAAATCAGGACTTTGTGCATCTCGCTCCAATTAATTTGGCTTTTTGAACTTCTAAAAATAATTAGTTACACATTTGGAGTCTTTTCATTGCAGGACAATGATCTGAAATAGGAATAGATTTCTCCCACATAGCTATGAAGGTCCTCACTCACCACATTTGTGCACATTTTGAAAAAAAAATCCAGGAGAAATTATTTGGACATTGTACAAGCTCAGTACTGTTCCCCTACACATTAAAAGAGCCCCAATTATGCAGGCTTTCATATAAGGCTGAAGAAGAAATGTCACCTTTGTAAGGAATCCATTCATTAAAAAGTATTATTGTTTTCAGGATCTCCCTGAAGCATATACAGCCCTAATAAAATTCTGCAAATTCCTTTATACCAGTATTTTTCAAACATATGCTAAAGTTGTCAAGTTTGAAAACATTATTTTATTGGATAATTCACCAGTGTTTCAATTGCACATGCATTTCTATTTGATGGCCTTTTTTTTTTTTTTTACTATCCATTGTACTTTTCTGCACATATTCTCTCTCCAAATGGTTTGGTCACTCTGAAATGCGAATATCAACGGTTTAATATTGGCTTTTAACTTCTTTTGTCTCTATCTTATTTGACCATTCATTATTATTTGACCATTCCTACCCTATTATATGTTTCCATTTCTTCATAGTCTTCATTCAAGGATCTTTGGCCTTTGTTGTGTGACATTGGAAGTCTGCCTTTAGTACATCCTTTTTGTTGTCCAAGGCTTTAGTTTTTGGCTATCCCAATAGTCTGTTCATGTTAAGGTCTTGGGATTTAAGAGCCAACCACCAGCTGACCAGATGTGGCTGATGCAATAGGAATGAATCAGCATCGCATGAGATATTTCCCTTTAAGACTGGGATGGGTTCTACCCCTTTAAGAGGTTTATATAAAGACAGCCATTAGAGGGCATGTTCTCTCTCCTTGTGTCCCGGTATCCATTGCAGAGTTCTCCATTGTAATGTTAAGAAGTTTGTTTACTTGTCAGGTATTTGCCCACGTATGTTTCTGTATATAACTGTTATATACAGTTATATACTTAGACATTATAAATGTCTAAGTCTCGGTGTGCTGTGTTTTGCTCCTGGGTTGTCTTATAATGTTCTGACAGTTCAGAAAACTTTTTGGATTATTTTCATCTTTGACATCTTTTCCCCTTCAGTTTTCACTGTCTCTTATCTCCTTCCATTTTTCCTCAGATTTTCTTTTTCATAAGTTTAGTTTATTGAATTTGTTCCTTATATTGATCTCATATTCTGTTCACATATTGCCCAGAGGAAATCTTGCTGGATCACCTCCTCTCTTTAATTTTCTAAGATTAACTCATATATTTAACACCAGAAATTCATGGTCTGTTCCACATCTATACATGGAAGTGACATGGCTGACTGATTGCACTTCTCAATCTCCTGTTTCCTATTATGTACTCAATTTAATTCCAGTGATGTGCATCCAGTGTTGCCCATGTATTGGGCCTGCACTTATTTTTCTTCAAAGGGGTGTTGACAATAGATGAAGAGCTCATTTGCAAAAACTTTATTAACCTATCTCCTACATTTTTTACTTTTACCCAATCCAATCTTCCTGTTGTTCCAGGTTCCTCCTCATCTGTTAGTAACACATCATAATTTCATGATGCGCATTTAAAGATCTCTTGTAATTTTCCATTGAAATTCCTTGGTGTCTTCCCTTACTGTCTATGCAGTAGATGAATATATTTTATAAAACTGATTTTCTTTGGATATCTGCTAGTGTAATTCATAAGATTCTCTCAGTTAGGTGTTACAGCAATGTCATGTTGAATATCATTGCCACTCTTTGTATCATTAATATAATTCAGCATATAAGGATCATCCAGAGTCCTTTGGAATTAGGTAGCTAAAATATATTTAAATAAACAAATAATCTGATTTTAATTATCCTTGTCTACTGAAATAATTTATTTCTAAAAATAAATCTAATTTTGTATCCTTCATTTCCACTTGTCAATTCTAAGTTTTCCTTAGCTGATGCTGTTCATGTCCTTAGAGTTTTAGTCAGATCTTGTAATCATCTACAGAATGGAGGCAGAGTGGCTCAGTGGCAGTTTGAGCCCTAGCACTGTATGGCAGGGTGAGTTCCTGTCACTTATCTCAGTTTTTGTCCACCAAACAGTTTGAAAGCATGTATTATGCAAGTAGATAGATAGGTACCATTTAGCTGAAGAGACAAGCTAGTGCTCTGTGCAGGCAGTTGTATTCCTAACAACTCTCAACCTTCCCAGTTGCAGTGCCAATTTGTGAGGCAGCTCTGGGAAAGGAGGGGAACTTGGGTGATGCTGCAGAAAGAGCAACTAATCTCTGATGCAAAACCAGCTCACCCTCCTGTGGCACACATTGGGAAGCATGCAAGAATTTCCCATAATAGGACTAGTACCTTAGCAAGCCAAACTACTACTCTGCAATAGTACTGTGATCTCTTTCTTGCTTACTGTAACAATACCATACATTACTAATCTGCAGAACAATTTGTGAAGCTTTAGTGTCCTTTCCCAGCAACCAAAGGAGTACCTTTCATCCTAAGGTTCTGATCACCGAGCACCCAAACATGACTACATATTCCACTCATGTCCATACATTTTCCTAGCAACTGTGCCGTAGTTTACCATTTATTTCTTCTAGTTGATTTGGCATTCCTTCCAAATCAGTTGGCTTCCCATCTGACTTCATTATGTAGATTATTCATAGTTTCACTCTTTCCTTTTGACTTTACCAGGACCTCCCACTCCCATAAGAGTCCCTGCCAGAACCACTAAAACTACTGAGCTCTCCTACCACCAGCAATAGTAATCTTCTTAGAAAACTTGGGGGGACATATCCTTGAAGGGGAGTCTAGTGGCAATGGTTTATCTGTTCCTTAAACAGCTGATTCCCATCCTGTATTATAAACTTTGTCATTAGAGTATGGGCACTGCTGCTGTTTAATAAGAATTATGTCCATAGTTCCCTTGGGCTCGTGGAACTGATTTCATAGTTCTCTGGAGTCTAGCCAGTGTTAATGAATAAAAACAAAATCTTGTCCAATAGAGCAATTGTTAAATTCTCCACAATAGAATGGCCCAACTTTACTTTGCTAAGCAGCTGCCAGGCAATGTTTCTTTCTTCCAGATTGAATTACACTTGGGATTCATAAACAGAAGATGTGTCCCCAAGGATGCAACCAATAAAAATGTTGATATTTTCCTTTCCTTATAGAAGCCAAATATGTTATGGCCTGGATTTTTCAAAGTTTGGATGGGCCAAAAGGGGCAAAAATTAAACTGCTCTGATCAGAGTAAGATGTCTTACAAGTTTCTAAGCTGAGATCAAATGCAATTGACAGTGTGTGTATTTCTGTCCATGCAGTGCTTCCAAAAAGTAGCAAAGTTGCAAAGTTGAGTTTTTGATAGGCTGAGTCAAAGACTAGCTAAAGGGCTGGTAAAAGAGAATGTTTGTAGCTCGGGGTTGAAATGATGAGTCCTTCATTTTCTCTGAGGTTGATTGTTTTCTTGCAGGATTTCATTACTCAAACTAGGTAACATCATCAGTGTGAGTAGGGAGTGGGGTTTGCTCTCAGTTTCTAGTAGCTTACTCTGCCAATATTGGTGGGGGTGGTCTGGGGGGGGGGTTTCTTTGGGCTATTTACTGTTAACTTGGAGAAGTAAACAACATCCCAAACTGCCAAACTGGCTAACAGTAAACAGCTAAATGCAATTTAGAAAATGGACCATGCTACAAAGGTTAATATTTATATTAATATTTTTTTCTCATTTTATCCAAAATATACGGAGTGTGGCATCTCATTCTACCTTCAAGCAAAGACTTGGTGACTCTGCATAAAATAGACCAATACTAAAACTGATGAAGAATGGGTGTGGATTCCTCTGCTACCGTATTAAAGCAGTATGCAATTTCCTATTTGTTGCACCTATGTTACCAGTTCTGTTACCCCAAAGGTGCTTTTTCAAGAGGCAACTGGACTTTCTGGTTTTTCTCTGAAGATGTTTCACTTCTCATCCAAGAAGCTTCTTCAGCTCTGACTGGTTGGTAGGGAATGGAAAGATTTGTATTCCTTGCAAACAGCTGGTCACTTGCATTCTTTTAGCTAGTCGTTAAGGTCATCTGGAGGATTATCTGTGTCATCAGGATCATCTGAATGGTGCAAATGGGTGTAGAACTTTCTTGGAACTGTTGAAAGGACTGTGTTGTAGAAGAAGTTTCCTGGATGAGAAAAATCAGAAAGTCCAGTTGCCCCTTGTCCTTTGGGTCAACGAAGACCTGGATGACTGAGAATCTCCATAGACATTCAGTTATGTTACTAAAACTTGAACCTGCATAGAACTTTTTGTATCAAGGGATATCAGAAAAGTCAAGACTGCATTCCTCACCATGCAGTCAAAACCATAGCCTTTTTTCTAGATAAAGGAGAGCATTCATCATGCAATCATGAACATCATCTTGACTTTTTTGATCCCCCAGCCCAGCAAAGATGCCCCGTTCTACATTATTAGGCTGCCTGCTTTCTTCCAACTGCAATCAGATGGCAACTAAAATGTCCATGCCTCCTTCATTTGTGTACTTTTAAATAGTTCATTCAAGTTAAGCTTGACTGAGACAAGAATTTCAAGGCAGTAAGTAAGGCAACTATTAAGTGAATTGTATCCAATTTTGTGATCTTTTTTGCCAGGGTTATGAAGCAAATCGTTACAGTTGTGAAGAAAGTCTGTCTCTCCACTGACTTTGCTTGTCAGAAGATAGCTGGGAAGGTCCCAAGTGGCAATCACATGATTCCAGGACACTGCAACCATCAGAAATGCATGCCGGTTGCCAAGCACCTGAATATTGACCATGTAACCATGGGGATGCTGCAACAGCTGTAATTGTGAGGAACTGGTTATAAGCAGGGGTGGGATTCTACCAGTTCTATAGAACCAGTTATGATTCTATGCAGTTAGAACTGGCAAGTCGTGTCTCTGGCTGCCCCCTCTCCTCTCCGCCTGCCCCTCCCCACCCAGTCAGTCCTTATCGTGCATGCGCAACTTCGTGCGCATGCCTGACATCGCTGACTGCATTCTCCCCCACCCAGTCACTCCTTAAGATATTTCCCTTTTTCTTGTTCCAATGATCAGCTGTGCCGGGATCCCCTTCACTGTCTTACTGCTTCGCCCAGAGGATTCCCTGAGGCCCAGGAGGCAAAAAGGGGCACAAGGAGGACATGGGGGGAGCACACAGCATCCCCTCAGCCTCCATTTTTTGCCTTCCTGGGTCCCAGGGAAGCTTCCTGGGAGAAAAAAAATCCCCTCAGGAGGCTTCCCTGAGGCCCAAGAGGCAAAAATAAAAATGGGGAGTGGAGTGCTGCAAAAAAAACAAGAAGAAGAAGCCATGCCCATCCAGTCACTTGGCCATGCCCACGTAGTTATGCCCACCTAGCCACGCCCAAAGAACCGGTTGTTAAAAAATTGGAATCCCACCTCTGGTTATAAGTCTCTGTTGTAACTTCAAGCAGTCACAAAATGAATGGTTTTAAATTGAGAACGCCCTGTTATCAACAGCTATGCTTATGTCCTTTATGTCCTTCTGGTCTTTCTCCATTGAAGCCAGCTGGCGTTTTGAAAGAGCAGAATAGAAAAGTACTTTGTACGGCTTCTGACACTCAAATATCTTTGTTAACTTTGGAATAATGATACTGGCCTGCATTCCCAGTGCTGCAGCATTTGGGCACAGAATAAGTCATAAGGGAGGAACATCATAAATACAAGTCACCACACACACACACACACACCTCAAAACTCAGACAATTATAAACAGCCCCCTCCCTGAATTATCTCAGCACAGTGCAGGAAAAGAAATTGTGCTGTATAATCCAAGAAATTTTTCATTCTAATGACATGCCTTATATCACTCTCCAAAAGGTCGGTCAGCTAGCGTTTGAGTGAGCTACCAATAAAACCTGGGTGGTCTTTGTAAAAATGCAGGCCAAGGCTTTGGGCCTTCTAGGCCCTGGTTTCAGCTTTTGGAAAGATGGGCCTGCCTAAGCCCTGAAGAACCCAGTCTAAGTCCCATGGTGGAATTTTTCCCAGAAGTGCCTGAGGAGGAAAAAATGCCAAGGCTAGCCGTCCTTGTGTGGAAACTGGGAGATTGTTGAAGTGTGCAAAATACATTTTGCTTCCAGCATACAGTCAGAGAAGCAGAGGGAGGGACCCAGGTCAATGGCATTATTTTTAGACTCATGCCACAGCAAACCAGAGGATAGGGAAGAACACAATGGCATGCGTGGTTTTTTTTTGGGGGGGGAGGGAAATGTAAAGATTGCATAGTGCTTTGGATGCGAATCTGCTGTGGCTTACTTACCTAAGACAACACATGTTCTGAATACTCAGTTTAGACTGAGAGAACCCCATGGAAACCTTATATATTACATGGCAAGAAACCCTATTGATTTAATTCTGTATAAATGTATATTAAATCAAATGTAATCTTTGCCCTGGTCCTGATTTGTAACTGCTATATTGTTTCTCTTAGTAGCCAATTACAACACCCAGTCTGGAAAAGTTTATGCACCTCCTATATGAGTTCAGAGAAGACTAAACGAAACCAGTTGGTTCAGTTAATTCAGTAGAAGGCAGCTTAACATTTTCATGTAGCTCTCCCCTGGCTAACTAACCAACAGAGCTCTATGAAATAATTAGTGACACTTCTGAGCTGTGTCTGATCTTAATCCAAGACTGTAGATAGACTTTTTAAAATTGGGAAGAAATCACTGACCCCGTCTACACAATTATATTCTGATGCTTTTTCCATTCTGAGTGTCAGTATCATTCTGCCAGTCTCCAGATCTTCATTTATCACCGACGTGAGTGCTGGCATTCACAATTTTCACCAACAATGATACAGACAACAATGATACAGACAAGACAGGGATTTGCACTTCCAAAATTCACCACGCAGAAAAGAGACAGTTTAGAAAGATTCATTTTGACCATTGTAAAATGTGTTCCTCATTTTCAAATTATTATACGTAGTTGACCATATAATATCCCATGTAATATGATATTTAACAATATAATGCCCTGCTTAACTTTGTTCCAATTTATACAGGTACAGATTAAAGGAAAAAATTGAGAAGAGAAAGAGAAGAAACCACAAAATGAAATAATAAATAAAGTCAAATGCAATCACAGAACCTTAAAACATGGTAGGGTAAAAAAAAAAAAAAGATATCAACAATTTTTTTTATCCACCTAGGTCATCATTTTCTTCACAATTTTTCTCTATGTTCAGGTGTTCAAAATCATTTTACATTTGCTAGCAAGTCTGTGCATACATTTTTCAACACCCACAAATCATTCTGCCTGTAATGTAATGAGAGGTGTAGCACTGAGGCCATAGGAATGTACCCCAATCCCAAAGAATGCTAAGATTGAATAACATTCCTTTCTTCATGCCAGAACTATAGTGATAAACTGATGGATATTGTCTGGACTTTTCATGGGAAAATCATGCTTTATTCTTGCTGCAAGACAACTTTCAATATGGAAACCATTAGGCCAATTGAATTTGGAATTTAGAAATTGGAATGAGAAATAACAAATTGAATAGGCTATTTGACAATGAGATTAATAGTTGAAATCTCAAAACAATTTGGAATTGCTTCCCTGTAGTGCTCATATAACTAATGAAAACAGTCTTGAAACATCTCGTATCTATGACATTCTTTTGGGTTTTTTTAGCTCCAGTCTCACTTTATTTATTCCTAGGAAAGAGGATTATGTGCCCAAGCAGTTAACAAACATTAATTTGTCCTTCTGAGTATTGATTATAAAAGATGGATATGAACCAGATCATCAGGCTGTCAGATCTTTAAAATAGAAGCATGGGAGCTATATGATATGGGAGGTATGGGAGGTGCCTTTCTAAATGCTATTGCCTAAAATTTATTCAGAACATGAGACAGCAAGGAATAAACTAAGTGGGTTGACCAATACTTAGTAGCATTACAATAAGGTGACCCCAAATTCATTGTTAAATGCTACTTTATGAAGGAAGAATCTCTACATGAGGAATAATGGTATACATACCAGTGTCAATGGGATGACAGGAATACAGAAGTAATGCGAGAATGATGTTCAAAATATACCCAACTTAGAACCATACTTTAACCACCATTCGGAGTTATGATGGTGCTGAAAAAGTGACTTATGGCCTGTGCTTGGACTTACAACCCTTGCAGCATTCATGTGATGAAAATTCAAGGCAACTGACATGTATTTTATGTTGAGTGCAGCATCCCAGGATTATGTTATCATCTTCTTTGACCCTTCCCAGGGGGCTTCTAACAAGCAAATTTCAGTGGGAGATTCACTTAATGACTGTGTAATTTGCTTAACCACCACAAAAAAGCTCATACAATTAGATGCAATTCACTTAACAACCACATAGCTTAGCGATGGAAGTTCCAATCCCAGTTGTGGTCATCAGTCAGAGCCTACCTGTAGTATCCTCTTGCTCTTTTGTGTTTTCAGAATGAGATGCAGCTCTTCCTTAATCCAGAAGAGAAGAACTTTTCAGTGCCCAAAGGCTGTATTGAACCATTTGGATTTGCAGTAGGTTGCAGATCAGTGACATTATATCATATAAGTGACAGAAAAGAATTTGGGGGTGAAATCTGAGATTTTCTTTGTTTTTGTTGTGAAAACTATGGAATCCTTGATGCTCTTTGACTGACTGATTGCTTTCAGAAGTCTCATTACCAGACTAGGTAACATCTTCAGTGCTATGTCTATTTCAGGGAATAAGTTTTTCAGGGAATAAGTTCAGTGCTCTGTCTATTTCAGGGAATAAATTTTATATGTTATTTATTCTTAAACTAGATAAGTACATCAACAGCTGTTCTAATGGCTGCACAAAGGAAGGTGAGATACCCCTTTAAATAATACTTACTGAATGTACAGAATTAAGAATAGCACTTAAACTTCCTGCATTCATCCCATTGCATTCATCTCAGGATGTTACATTACAAACAACATGGCTTTATGAAAATGTTAATCTGATCCTCCTTTTCCAGGTCATTTTTATTTGCATTTGTTTGGTAACATTGGTTTAACAATCAATATCTAGAACTGGAAGAATAAGAGACCTCAATAGCTTAGATATATTTGAATTTGAGAGGCCTACAAAAAGTATTAGTTGTCTAATATTATCTGTGTGTATGTCATTTATTTATTTTATATCCTGCCTTCATTATTTTTATAAATAATTCAACTTGGTGGTGAACATACCAAATACTCCTATTTTCCCCACAACAGTGGAAAGGTGTGAGGTGAGTTGGACTAAAAGAGAATGACTGGAACAAGGTCATCCAACTGGCTTTCATGACTAAGGCAGAGTTAGAGTTAAAGCACCAGGTTTTTAGCCTGGTGCTTTAACCACTACACCAAACTATATAAATGGATTGTATACTTAAAAGAAATTTTAATCTGAGTCAGCAATTGAAAATGTTGAATAATAGAACCTTATAGAGACTTCTGTTCTCCCCCTCCTCTGGAATTATCACAATACGAGGTAACAACTG
The DNA here is from genome assembly GCA_004320025.1 of Laticauda laticaudata. NCBI lineage: Eukaryota > Metazoa > Chordata > Lepidosauria > Squamata > Elapidae > Laticauda > Laticauda laticaudata. The sequence continues at coordinate 24,883 of BHFT01040090.1, forward strand.
GAAACTATCTCCAATCTTCTGACCTTACAACACCATTACAGAATCTACACTCTCTAAACTACACCCACCAGCCCACCCCTATTGCAAACTGAAATTCTGCCTTGGGAAATATTTTCTACCTATGCTGCCAACTTAGAACTTTATTCATCAAATAAAGTTGATGAATATCAACTTTAAAAAATCAAATATTTATGCTCAATTGTGATCAAAGATGAAAAAGATGAATTTGTGATACTATACATTTGGAATGCTTTGAAAAATAATCCAGCCCAATACTCTGCTTCAAATGAAGGACCACCCATTTTAGTTGTAGAAATGCATCATTTCAGAAAATTAATCAATAATGCAAAGAACTGACTGGTACAACAGAGCTTTTTCCAGTATACATAATGACCCTGAGGAAGTGTATTTTTATGTGAGTGGTTCCTCAAGCACTCTTGATTTGTTTTACATTATAATTGTGGGCAAGTTTACTCAATATTAAACTCCACTGTGTACCACGTAGTTGTACGCAGATAAGAATATAAAGGATTCCAGTTTTAGTATCCAAACTGATAGGCTGAATTTCTCTCCCTGTTTTGTGCTTCTAATTTAGAGTCTTTCTGCAGCCAATAGGTAGAGTTTTTCTGAATTCTGAATTAAATATTAAGTTAAACATTTTATTTCAAAATCTCAACGATATTTGGAAGGTGTCACCGAATGTCTAGTTTTAAAATATCCATAAGTATTCCAATAAAAATAGCCTCCCCATAAAATTCTGAAGTTATTGGAACATAGCACTGAAACTAACAATAAGCCAAGAGAAGCTCCCACATGCAAGGTGAGGTGACTAACCACTCCTTAATTCTGCTGAACTAAAATGTTATGATGTCAATTAAGTCTAAAATAAATGTATTCATTGTCTTAAAGGAAAACAAGTGTGCCAATTGCAAGGCTGGTATAGTTCTCCCTTTTACTATATCTTCCATTTTGGGAGTTACAAAGCATAGGTTTGATAGTAGGAGACACAATAAAATTGCAATACCAATACCCTCTCTAAGAGATTTACAAAGTCAGTCTATTGCCCCCAACAATCTGGGTCCTCATTTTACAAACCTCAGAAGAAGGGAAGATTGAGTCAACCTTAGAGCCCAATGAGAGTAGAACTGCCAAATTGCAGGTAGCCAGCAGTCAGCAAAAGTAGCCTGCAGTACTGCACTTTAAGGCCCTGTCACACTGCCCAACGGAAGCAAAATGGACACAACGGACGAGAAAAATGTTCCATCCGTTGTTATCCGCTCTCAGAATGGGCAAAATTTGCATAACCAGAGCGGATAACACGGACGCGGGGAGGACGCAGGGCGGATGGAAAGCGGATGCAGAACGGAAGCCCAGCGGAAACGGTCGAACAAGCTCCCAGCACATGGAAGTGGCGATGGGAGTGGGGATTTTTTTTTTTGGCCGGGGGCCCAAAAAAACCAAATCTTTTTTGGCTGTAGGGGCCTTCCGGTGGCGACCTCAGCAAAGCGGACATGGAAATGGATACAGTGGATGCAGAACGGATGCCGAAGGCATGAAGTGGATGCAGAGCGATGCAACAGGCGGATGCACAGCGGAAGCCTAGGGGATGCTGGAGCGTTAATTGCACATGCGGGGAGGATGCATTGCGTCAGCCCCGCGGATATAATGGAAGGCAGCTCAGAGCTCGCCACTTCAGAGGAAAGACCTGCTGCCAAAGAAATTGACTGCCTTGCCTGCCCCTGCCTGCATTGTCTGCCTGCAAGCCTCTTGCTGCCAGCCTTGCTGTTCTGCCTGCCTGCAGCCTTGCTGCCAGCCTTGCTGTCTGCTGCCTGCCAGCTTGCTGCAGCCTTGCTTTCTGCCATGCCTGTCAGCCTTGCTGCAGCCAGTCTGCCCAGCCTTCCTGCCAGCCTTTGTGCCTGCCTCCGCTGCCAGCCTCTGCTCTGCCCTTGTCCTGCCAGCCTCCCTCCAGCCAGCAACCCCACAACCATGCTGAAGCACAGCAAGCCTCAGCCATCGCTGAGCAGCTGCAAGAGGGACAGGGCTACCAATCCGTGCGCCCCCCTGGCCCTCACTCTGGTTCTGCTGGTTCTGCAGCACTTCGGGCTCGCTCTCTTCTGGGCTTGGCGGCTTCTGCTGCTTCTGCTTTTGGAGGAGCTGATGACAACATCCACAAGACCTTCATCCTCCTCGCGACCAAATCGCCATTTCCCTAGAGCTGAGCAAGTGCCGATTTCACTTAGTTTCTTCTTGTTAATAAAGTCTATTTTTGATTCATACACTTGCTTCATTTCTTTTTTTTAATAAAGTCTGGGTGGAAACTTTTAGAAATGGTTTAAGCCTTTGCATGCTTGTGTGGTATGGGTTAAGATAGCAGTGGGATGGGCAGGGATACCTTTGGGATGGGTAATAGCTGTGGGATAGATAAACCTCCAGTGCAAGCATAGTGGGACTGTATGGTCCACCCTCCAGCTGCCACACCTTTGGCCCTTTATATCAAAAACAATGTAAGCATTGATCCACACATTTGAACATAAACACAACTCTTTATTAAATGCCCTGTTCATTGTAGGCCCACCCAACATACATGGCCCAATCTCATCAGTGTGATGAGGACAGGCTAAGGAAGCATCCATTAAGCATCTATCATCCTGTCCTGCCACTCCCACCGCTCCAGCTGGGGAGTTGCACCAGTTTTCAGGAGGTTGCGCTGACTTTTTTCCTTCACGTGAGGCTCTGTTGGAGCCTGGCACATCCTCAGTGTCTATCAGGTTTCACCCTTGCCTCCATTCACCACGGCTCCCATGTCCCCATTGCCTTGCTGAGAGGTCCACGAGCCTGTTTCTGCAAGACTTGCGGTAGGCAGGTGCGCATGAGATTGTGCAGGATGCAGCAAGCTTCCATGATCCTCGTCTACAGTCTCTGGGTGATGCTTTCATTGGGGTGGGAAGTACCTGGAACCTGTTGGCCAGGATGCCAAAGGCATTCTCCACCACCCGTCTTGGCCTGGACAGCCTGTAGTAGTAGATCCTCTCTTCGACGATGTGGAGGTATCTTGAACTGTAGGGCTTCATGAGGTAGGTTCTGAGGGAGAAGGCGTCATCCCCATGATGAAGTAGGGACATCTTTGTGTGTCGTTGGGCAAGGGGTTCTGGATCTGGGAAGCCACGATGAGGTTGCGTTCCAGCCTACCCTTGAGGTCTACTTGCGTTGTATATCTGGGGATCTGAAGCTGACCCAGATTGCCTGAAGCCATCTATGTTCATAGAACTTGTAGTCAGCATCAACCATGGCAAAGAGGATGATGCTGAAGATAGCCCTTGTAATTGAAATAAGTGGACCCTGACTTGGCTGAGCTTTGCGCAGGCCACGTTGCTTCGCCATCTATGCGCTCCAATACGCTGTGGGCAAGTTCCACTTCTAATACCACTGCTCTGCAACTTTCTTCCATCCTTCATCAGTGGAGAGGCCTGGAGGAGCTCCTCCTTGTATTCTTCGATTGATGCCTGCACCAGCTATCCTCTAACGACTGCCACAATGCTTGATGTTGGCTGGTGGCACCTCCAGCCATACTGCATGCTCCTGTAAGGTTGGTCCCTGAGGCCAGGTGTCCGCAATAAGTGAGTGCCACCTTGAAGCCCCGGTTCCAGGCTGGGTGCGGAGTGTGTGTTTGGCCCATTGGTCAACCGCTGGGTGTCAGCCGCTTACACAACTTTTTCGTCAAGACATTGGCTGGAAGCGCATCCTGTCATGAAGTTCTGGAAATGCCCGAGTGTCTTCGTTCCTGAGCCTCCACCATCAGCTTGTTGTACAGTCCGTCCTCTGCTCTTCTTCCGATCCATCTTTCGCTACCCAGACGCTTCTTGGCCGCCCTCTTGTTATCTTTCCGTAAGTTAGAGTTCACAGACCTGTACGATGGCTTCGCATCTGTTGCAGCAAGGATTGGATGGCTGCCAAGGACTGTGTTACGATCCACGCGTGCTGACATCGACTAGTTGCTGTGGAAGAGGAAAGATATCAGATGAAGGCTGCAGAGCGTCTGCACGCGCAGGGCTGCTGTTTTCTGAAAGGAAGATCCAGATGAGTTGCTCCCCTTTTTATATAGGCAGGTATTAGGTGTTTCCCTTTTGCATCCTCTAGGCATCCACTCCGGCGTAATCCCTAAGAGCATCAAACCTTAATATCCTGAGATAGGCTCCACTCTGCGAACAGTTGTTGTTCGTTTTCACATGCTCTTGTTATCCATGCTGCATCCGCTAGCATCCGTTCTGCATCCGTTTCTGCATCCGTTCCGGCTTCCTCCCTGATGTCCAAGCGGATGCCACAGCGTACTGCATGCGTATCTACTCGCGGAATAGCGATCGTAAACGATGGCAGAAGCTTGCGCATGACAGACCGTAAGCAACGTGGGCACTGCGTAGCGGATGCAGAATGACGGAATTGGATACATGTTTCCGTGCAAAAGTTGTTGAGCAGCTCCACAAACTTTCTGAGCCAACTGAACATCAATAAACGGATGCTGGAAGAATAGTAGAGGAAGCAATAACGGAGGCAGTGAGTGACAATCGCGTAATCAACGGATGGCAAGCTTTTTTGTCCGTTTTACATCCTCTTTGCATCCATTGGTGCAGTGTGACAGGGGCTTTAGCTACTATGTCACCACAGCTCTTAGAAAACTCCCATCACTTATGCTGGTATACGATTCTAAAAGATTTGATTGATTGATTCCCATCACTGGATGAAGTGCGTCATTGCATCCATGAATATGCTATGCCCAAATTTGAGCTGATAACCATATGGTTGATTTAAAAGTTGCATATTCTGATTCATTAAAACAGCTGCATTTTTTTCAGGTTCCTGCATATTTAGAACAATTTTATTGTTTTAATCAGTAGCACAGAGGTTTGCACTTATGCAATCTCCAAAGCTCTTTTCCTGAGTGTTTTCTGAGCATATCCCTACACTGTGTGCAGCTGGGGATCTGAATGCTTTCTACTTTATAGCCAATGTATTTCCTTACCCAGCCACCATTTTTTTAAAAAGAAATTTCAATGGATTTTATAATGGAATCATAATACAACCATGGGCTTGAGAGCCTGCAGTTGGTTAACTTCACTGTAGATTGACAGCTTTTAAACAATTTTCCATAATTATTCCTTATTTCCTTAAGAGTGCTTGTTATGCTGGAATCAGATGGTGATAATATTTATCTCACTGCCACAGAAAGTCACTGTCAGAAGCATAGAAGGAGAAGAGTTGTAGTAAGATCAGTTGCTATTTGCTTTTGGCTAGATTATGCCTTTATTTGGAAGGTGTGTGGCTCACAAGGAGGTGCTACAATCTCACAAGTTTGAGAAGTATAATCAAATTTAGGACGGTATGAGGTGGTTCTTCTTGTCCTTTCTAGAATGTTACAAGCAAAATAGTGTTATTCAAAATATACAAACAGAGCTACCCATGGAGCTTTAACTTAAAAGAAGACTCAGGGAAAATTCCAAAGATTTCCATTGTATCTGAATCTTTTTTGCACCCAATTAGTGAAATGTCAGCCAATTAATTTTTATATCAAATGTTAATTAATCCATCAACTTATTTACTCTGAAAGGGAATAGTATGATGGGCATGTATGCACATACTTATGGAATCCAGCAACAAACTTTTTATGCAACTATATATGAAAAAAGCAATCTTCTGAAGAGTAGGCATACTTTATTTTAAATCAGTCAAAATCAGTTTTTGTATCCGAAGTCCTATCTATCTCATATGAAATAATCTTGATCCCATAATGTCACTTTATCCAAGAAGAAGAAACATATAATAAACAATGGCTGCATAGTAATAATATATCAATTACAGTATATTTAAAGGACTTTAACTATACTGTGTTGCATTATTACTGTATATAGTCATCATTTAGTACTTTAAAAGAATGGTAATAATGTTGTCAATACAACTATAAATGTAAAATAATGAGTGGGCTAACTGGGACTTATCAAGAAATATATCAAAATAATGAGTGAAAGCCAACTGTGTAAACAATATTTCACTACAACCAAGCAAAGATCCAAATAATTACAGAGCGGACACAAAATTGTACTGAATTGTATCATATTTTGGTCCATAAATCCATCTCTTTCTAAAGCTGGCTCAAGAAAAGCTTTAGTAAGATTCCCAATTATTTGCCTCATGCACGAAACTGGCCCCCCTTCCTCTTTTTGTACCCATGTGGATTACTTCACTATATGTCCAATGGTGTGCACATTGCTGGTTGACAATGTTTTCAGTGATGTTATTCAGCAGACAACTTCTTAGGAGAAGCATTCCCTTTCACAGTTGACATAGGAGGATATCTCTGGATAATGACTGAAGAATGCATGCAAAACTATTATTTTAATTATTGGAAGTTTTCTGCTCACCTAAGGCTGTGATCCTATGCACCAGCTTTCTTCAACATGTAGCTGTAAGGATGGGAATCTTGAAGTTGTAGGTCCGCTGCATCTTGTTTGTGCATACAAACAAGAAACACTACAGTATGCACTGGGAGTGTGTCCAATTGAACTTTATGAAATTTATTTCCAAGTAGACCAGTATAATGTTACACTGGAAAACTGCCATATGAGAAACATACATCTTATGGGTATGGTGAATTAGTTGCACAATTCTTTGAATTGTAGGTTTTTATTTTTATTTCTTTTCTTTTACTTTATTTTTTTCACTTTAGAATGACCTTCTTTGGCCTATTCTTCCTTACAGTATGAAAGGCCAAACACCAATTATCTCTGTTCTCCATTTATTTTTAACAACATTTTCCCGTTTGTTTATTTTAAAATAGCCTTTTCTTATGTTTCTTCTACACTTTCCATTTTATAATTGAGTTTGTAGCTTCACCCATTGTTATCATTTAATGTGACAACTGGTCCATCCCCTCCAGTCCTGAGGGAAACTTTGCTATTTAATTGTTTGCTATTAGTTTTGTTTTACTAAAACATAGTGAAGATATAAAGCCAAAAATTTGACAGAATTTTTCAAAAGTTAATACTCTCATCCAAGCCACCAGGAGGATTTAAAGAATGATGATTGTCACCATCATAATAAAATAAAAGATGTCCAGCAAAACTTATTTTCTGGAGGTAACTTCAAATAGCATTCAGGCAGACAAAGATGGTGGGTGTGTTCAGTTAAATGGCTTAACCATTTACTATATATTACTGCAATAAGTCCAAAAATACCATTTTCATTTTATGTCCTGTTCATTCCATCTATTTATTTGAATCATGATCAGATTTACAAATTCCTATTTCTGATATGTATAAGTACTCTGTTTCTCCAATAATATGGCCTCCCCAATAGGAAGTCCCAGCATGTTTTATAGGCATGAAATGAAATTAAGCCCCTCCCCCAAATTAAGGCCTATATNATGGTGGGGGGGGTTGCCATTAGGAAGTACTTTTGTTGCAAACCCGGATATGGTGCTGCCTGCGTTGACCTCGATACGAAGTGCCCCACCAATGCCGAGATCAACATCCAAGCCGTTGCTGCCCGCCCACCCAAAGATGCAAGGGGGGGAAATTAAGTCACCCCCGAAAAGACGGCCTAGCCACTTTTTCGGGGTTCAAAAAAAAATAAGACCTGGCCTTATATGAGAAACACGGTAGAAGCAAATTATGCTCAACCATTTATCAAGAGAAGCTCTTGTAATGTTGAGGACCTAATTGAAATTTTATTGTTTCAAGGTCACTTGTCATTTGAGAATGCATCAGCGTTTTATGGGAATTGTCAGAAACAATAGTGAGAATAATAATATATTATACTTACAATATACAGTATAGCAATAGCATTTAGACTTATATACTGCTTTACAGTACTTTATACCCCTCTCTAAGTAGTTTATAGTCATCATATTGCCCTCAACAATCTGGGTCCTCATTTTACCGATCTAGGAAGAATGGAAGTGTGAGTCAACCTTGAACCTGGTGAGATCTGAACTGTGAAATTGCAGGCAGATGGCAGTCAGCAGAAGTAGCCTATAGTACTGCAATCTAACCAATGCACCACCATGGCTTATTATGTGCTGTCTGACTCTCAGTGACTTCTGGAGACATGCTCGGTGACCTTCTTGTGAATATTGATCTAAATATTTGAAAGATACAGCACCATTACGATAAAGATCCAGTCTCATCTCTCTAGTTGGACTCAACTAAGAATATTTGTATGTCTGGGATTAGTATTTTCTCACTAAACTCTATTTTATCTCCAAAATAAGATTCCAGCTCCAAATTATTAGCACCCCTCTGTCACCGTTGACAATCTTCTGCTAACCATCCACCAAAAAGCACTCAAACCATTTTATTCATTTTATCACATTTTTAAAACTGTGCTCACAGAGGCACTCTGTGCAGTGTGCAGATAAAATATCAAACCATAAAAACAATATATAAAGTTTAAAAGGCAAAGGTCAACTATAATTCAGTGCAAAAGTTAATTAAAAGGCAGGGGAGAGAATTCTCAGCTCTGTGCTCCTGTGTGATTCCCCAAGCAAAGCCATCGAGCCACGTTTCTATATCTTTCCAGAAGGCATGGAGAGTGGAAGCCCACCTCACGTTCTAGGAGGAGAGGAGAATGTGCCACAGAGTAATTATATTTATCATTATTCATTCTCATTTTTCACACAATCTATGAAAATGTATCTTATGTTCAAACCAGACTACATTACAGGTGAAACTCAAAAAATTAGAATATTGTGCAAAAGTTCGTTTATTTCAGTAATGCAACTTAAAAGGTGAACCTAATATATGAGATAGACTCATTACATGCAAAGTTCAAGATAGTTTCAAGCTGTGATGTTTGTCATAATTGAGATGATATATGGGCTTACAGCTCTGAGACCCCAAATCCACGACTCTCAGAAAATTGAATATTATAAACAGGTTCAATATTCTAGGCACAACAGTGTCCCACTCTATCAGCTAAATTAAGTCATAACACTCGCAAGAAGGGTTCCTGACATTATTCCAATGAGTCATCCATACAATCTGAGATTCGTAGGATCACAATCATGGGAAAGATGCTGACCTGACAGTTTTGTGCAGAAAACCATCAATTGGTCACCCTCCCTAAGGAGGGAAAGCCCTCAAAAGGTACTTATAAAAGATGCTGGATGTTCTGCAAAAGTGCTGGTATCAAAGCACACTTAACAATAGAAAGTTATGTGGATAGGGAAAGGTGTGGAAAAAACGGTGCACAAGCAGCAGGGATTACTCGCAGCCTGGGAGAGGATTGGTCAGGAAAAGGCCATTCAAAAGTGTTGGGGACTTTCACAAGTGAGTGGGATGAGGGCTGGAGCTCCGTGCATCAAGAGCTACGCACACAGACGACGGTATCCTGGACATGGGCTTCAAACCTTTCATGCATATTCCTCTGGTGTCACGCACTCGCACTCCCTGAACAACAAACAACAGTCAGAAGAGCAATCTTACCTGGGTGAAAGAAAAACCAAGACTGGTGTGTTTGGCTCCAGGGTCGCAAAGCTCCTCTTTGTCTGATGTGAGAAACTTTGCATGCTCATTTAGAACCAAGGACCTGGAGTCTGGAGGAAGAATGGAGAGGCATCACACTGCCACAATGCTTGAAGTCCAGCGTGAAGTTTTCCACTTTTGTGTTTATTTGGGGAGGCCATGTCATCTGCTGGTGTTGGTTCTACTGTGCTTCATTAAGTCCAGAGTCAATGCAGGCCGTCTACCAGGAGATCTTTGGAGCACTTCCATGCTTCCTTCTCATGGACGAGCCTTATGGGATGCCCTGACTTCATTTTCCAGCAGGACTTAGCACCTGCCCACACTGCCAAAGAACCAAAACCTGGTTCAATGACTGTGGGATTACTTGCTTGATTGGCCAGCAAACTCGCTGACCTGAACTCCCATAGATGAATCTATGGGACATTGCCAAAAGAAAGATGAGAGACATGAGACCGAACAATGCAGAAGAGCTGAAGGCCGTGTATTGAAGCATCCTGGTCTTCCATAACACTCAGCAGTTGCCACAGCAGATAGCTTCCATGCCAACACAATTGAGGCAGTAATTGCTGGCAAAAGGGGCCCAAACCAAGTACTGAGTACATATGCATGCTATACTTTTCAGAGGTCGATATTGTTCTATGTACAATCCTTGTTTTTATTGATTGCATGTACATATTCTAATGTTCTGACATGTGTGGATGGGCTTTCAGCTGAGCTATAAGCCATAATTCATCAACAATTGTGCACAAAATCACAGCTTTCGAACTATTTGCTTTGGCATTTAATGAGTCTATCTCATATATTAGTTTCACCTTTTAAGTTGCATTACTGAAATAAATGAACTTTTGCACAATATTCAAATTTTTCAAGTTTCACCTGTATATCGTACAAACTTTTGCACAATATAGTGTAGACTGGTTTGAACATAAGAGTAAATAAATGCAGAATATTTTATACAGTTGGTCCTCACTCATTATTTAGATGGGGTGGGTTTTTTGGAGGGTGTAGACTTAGGGATCACTGTCACAGGGGCACTGCTTGAAGTCCACCAGGCTTAAAACTGCCATGGTTGGAGACCCCTGTTTTAGACCTAGAGAGACAGAATGAATGCTGGAAAGTAGGGGAGAAAAAATCCATTCGTGAATTTCACACACTAGATATAATGGGCACACTGAGTAGAACAGTCCACTCAGTAGCGCAGTCTCCCTTTTATAATCTTCAACTATAGTAGTTCAAGATAAGACTGTCCAATTGATCTAGGGAAGGATGCTATGACTGAATCAATAAAATCACCTCCTGCAGAGGAATTATTGAGTCTGTCATCTGCACTTCTATAACTGTCTAGTTTGGTTCTGCAACCCAACAAGTGTGACACAAACTTCAGAGAGTAATTAGGACTGCAAAAAAAAATTTACTATCAACCTGCCTTTCATCAAGGACCTGTATACTGCACGAGTCAAAAAGAGGACTGTGAAAATATTTACAGACCCCTCACATCCTGAACATAAACTGTTTCAACTCCTCTTCTCAAAATGACACTATAGAGCATTGCACACCAGAACAACAAGGCACAAGGACAGTTTTTCCCTAAATGCCATCACTCTGCCAAACAAATAATTCCCTCAACACTGTCCAACTATTTAAAAAGTCTGCACTACTATTAATATTAACCTTCCCATCACTCCTTATCACCCATCCCCTGCCACTTGTGACTGTATGACTATAACTTTGTTGCTTGCATCCTTACTATTTATATTGACTGTTTCCTAGTATGATTTGACTGCTTATTGTACCCTATGACAATTATTAAGTGTTGTACCTTATGATTCTTGATGAATGTATCTTTTCTTTTATGTACATTGAGAGCATTTGCACCAAGGCAAATTCCTTGTGTGTCCAATCATGCATAGCCAATAAAGAACTCTATTCTATTCTATTCATCTGTCCTTCAACCAGGTTTGAGAATGTCCTTGATTCCCAAGAGAAGTATTTTGTTTTGGTTACAGAATCCCAACTATCTCAAATCCCCCCTCCTTATCCCTCAACTTAAGTGTGGCAGCACTGAAGCTGTCAAAAATGGCTTCAATCAGGTCAGCTTCAGGATTGACAGCATCCTTCCAAATCTTTCTTCTGAATGTAATTAGCTTTTAGAAGAATGAGAATTGCCTAAGCTTTAGCTGGCCATGTTACATTCATTTAACGCTCATAAAGAAGAATGACTACCTAACCAGATGCCCATATTCATTATGTAATTACAAATAAACAGAAAGATGCAGACTTTGGACCTCTTCACATTTAAGATGTGTTGGCACCCAAATACTTGGCTTCCATGTTTGTCTGGTTTAAAAATTGCTCATTTCTAATCACAGCCACATCCATTTCATCCTTTGGGTGCCATAAGGAGAGAGAACAGAAAATAAGGCAGAATGTCTTTTGCTCTACACTAAGTTAAAAACAAAAAGTTAAAAAATATATATGGAGAAAAATTAACCATAAAGTTTTTTAATTTATGGTGCAGTTGCCCTTCTATCATGGAATTTTAGCAAGATCTAGACAAGAATACCATAAATTTTCTAATTCCAGATTTATTTTTATTTCCTTCAGAACAATTGTCATAAAGGCCTTTTGCTTCACTTCTTGAGCTTAGCTTTTTGTTGTTAATTATATTTTATTGTCTCTCATCTATTTCAGTTTTCTATTACAAAAACATAAATGAAGGAAATTTTGGCTATCAAACATAGCCCTGGTTTCTGCCTGTCTGTGTAAGAGTATCAACAAGCCTTAATGACTTTCTTCCTTAACTATTACTCTTCTGTTTAATAACTACTTAATTAAGGTATCCTGCCTTTGATAATATTTGATAATATGTGTACTTCAAATTCTCAGAAGAAGAAGGAACATCATGAAGCGTAAGGCAAAAGGTACTGGACAGTATTGATGTTTCATCCCTTTTATGGATGAAATGCAAGATGCATAGAAATGGTAGAATGGAGTGTAGATAATCCATTGATCTTCTATCTGTGGTTTATTTTAGAAATGCTTCACCCTGTAAGTGGCATACTGAGCATCACTAGTATAGATGGACAATATTTATGCTCAGTGTAATTTTATGTGGCTCTTGGTCTAGTGAAAAATCCTTCAATAACTGATTAGTTCTGGTGTCTTGCAAGAACATTCTCCCTCTCCACCAGATCCAGTAGGCAGAATACAAGAGGGGAAGGAATAAAGAAAGAGGTAAAGGGAGGGAAAGAGAGAAATGATAGAATCATGAGAGAGTTGTGCCAGATTTGGCACAAGCTACCACCAGAATTCAGCTGCAGACAGATCATAACTGATAAAATGCAGACCTCACAATTTAAAATTTTTCATTCCTGTTCACTGTGGAAAGCATTCTTATGATTTATATTTTACAAGATATTCCCATATATCTCTAAGATAGTAAACACAGATTGGCATTAGATTATTTTCCCCAACCCACAAAATATATATCTATGGTCTTAGTCATCCAAGTCATGGTTGTCCCAAAGGCACTTTTTGAAAAGGCAGTTCTTGTGTTCTTCAATGCGTGCACTAATTCTAAATCAAAAAAGAAGAACTGACCTCTTCCCTGGTCCAACAGGGAAGCCACAGGACATGAAATTGACTTTAAAAATACCAGAACTATCGCCAAAACCAAACACTTCAACAACAGAATAATC